>PVJD01005283.1:0-118451 GCA_004026545.1 Mormoops blainvillei | reverse complement strand
GGGGAAACATTCCATTCCCCAAGACAGGAAGTTTGTGGAGTGTATTTACCTGTAAATTTCTTGAGTTACAGATACAAGAAAACCCAACACCAAATGGACGGTAACCCACTGTGATGGCAGTTTTACTAGGTAGGCATTACGGCAGTAATTCCAAGGGGCCACTCTTCTGGAATTATCGTTTTCGGGAAGGTAAGTGTGAGCTGAGAAATCAATGAGTGACAAGCCTCACTCCCTCCTTCAGCTGCCAGCAACCATGTCCAGATGGATTCCTACAGAGCCTCCAAGTCAACAACGTGTATACGACAGAATTCATCATCATCCCTGAAGCTGCATCTCTTCTACTTTTTATGATCAGCTGGAAGTACCACCAAACTCCCAGGGTTCGAGTCAGAAGCCTGGACTGCCCCCCAACCCTGCCCCATATTTGGCGCTCCCAAGCCCCTCCAGAATGACTTCTTATACAGGCTTCAATCACGTCCCTTCCTTCCAATTTCCACAACCAGGGTTTTAATTTAGCTTCTTATCAGACCTTATCTAAAACACTGCAATGGAGTCTCAACTGTCCTTCTTATTGTTTTCCTCTATATCACAGGCAGGGCCCACATCCCAGTCTGGTTTATTCCTTCCTCTGCAGTATCATCCCTTCTGCTAATTCTCACCTTTCTTTTGTAGTCGTAAATACTGCTGTTCTCCAAATGCACCATATAGTTCCCACCGCATCCATCAGACAAACCCTAGTCATCTTTCAAAACCCCAACGTCAAGTTACCTTCTCTGTAGAGTCTTCTCTGTCTGCCCCAGGTTCATTGCCACCTTCTCCGTGCTACCTCTGTAGTCTGCATGTAGTTCTATCACCATGCTTGACACACTGCAATATACATGTATATATTCACTGTCCCATCATTTATGAGCTCTCGGCAGGCAGAGATGTTGCTTAGTCACCCCCATCTCTCACGTCTAACACGGCGCCTGATAAAAACAGTGCTCCAGGAACGAACGCTGAAGTGAAAAGCTATAGGACCTATGCTATCTCCCCTGGGCGTCCAATAAGAGAGGTCTACCGTTACATTCGAGTAACAATCAGGGGCACACAGAAAGGGGAGGAAGGGGGGAAAGGAAGGTCAAGACAGCAATAAAAGGTTTCACGCTGAGGGCGAGCGTAAGTAGCTAACAAGAATTTTTCAAACGAAACCTACAACCAAGGTTAACTTTCCTTGTTCATCAAGGTGTCTTTGCCCCATGGAGTTCAATGGAGTGTCTTCAGTGGAATAAATCAAACAGCAAGAAAACTATAAAACTGTTATGAGCTGAACTGTGTCCCCCAAATTCCTATGTTGTCCTCCCAACCCTAGTATCTCAGAATGTGACCGTATTTGGAGGGAAAGTCTTGGAAGAGGTGATTAAGTTAAAGCGAGGTCATTAAGGTGGCCCCAATCCAATACGACTGGTGTCCTTACGGGGAGAGGGAGAAACGCCAGGGGGCAAGTGTGCGCACACACAGAGGATGACATGCAAAGAGGCAGTAAGAGGAAAGCCGTCTGCAAGCCAAGGACAGAGGCCTGGGACAGGTCCTTCCTTTACGGCCCTCCAGGAGAATGAGCCCTGCTAGCACCCTGACCTTGGACTTCCGGGCTCCAGAAGTGTGAGAAAACCCAATTTTATTGTTTAAGTGACTCAGGCTACGGCATTTTCCTATGGTAGCCCTAGGGAACTAATACGCACTCTGTATGGGGGGTTTCGTGAGGACAAGAACAGACACGTGAGGCATGAGGACTGTCTTCAAGTATCTGAAAGGCTGGCGGGTAGAAAAATAATCCCAGTCCTTTTTTTCCCTAGGATTACCGTATTTCAGTTCAGAATAAGGAAGGATTCATCTCAGGATTCATTAATTTTAAAGATACCTTCTAGTCCTGATGTCTATGATCATTAACAAAGACAATCTTCTTAAAAAATGTTTAATTACAGGTAGGACTAAGATTTGCCTTTTAGGAACTCAAAACACTTCCATAAATGGATAGTATTTTATGTGATACTTTATGTGAAATATCATCGTATGACAGAGATCAAGGTCAGACCCTGGAGTTCAGGTACTTCTGTTGT
Source organism: Mormoops blainvillei (assembly GCA_004026545.1). Taxonomy (NCBI): domain Eukaryota; kingdom Metazoa; phylum Chordata; class Mammalia; order Chiroptera; family Mormoopidae; genus Mormoops; species Mormoops blainvillei. The sequence continues at coordinate 116,352 of PVJD01005283.1, read as the reverse complement.
ACCCCCTGGTCTCTGCCCATCTACTTCTTTCTCTTCCACTGATTGACAGGCAGGGTGAAGGACTTTCTGCGGAAAGAAATCAAAGCTTTCCACTATGGGGGTTCACACCTATACAGGCAAGGAGCGTGTGGTACAAACACGAGAAGACATGCTCTGAGGAGACAGCCAAAGAGAGACAGGAAATGCTGGTCCTGGGTGGTAGTTGACTGAACTGAACCAGCACAGTGCCGCTCACTGACCACGTGTCTGTCATGAGGAGGGGAGACAATGTGTGACATCGGTGAAGCTGCCCTCCTGCACTCTGCACAACTTTGGACCCGGTGACACCTTACCGGATGACTCTAAAAGGAGTACAGCAGAGGAAATATATCAGGCACCAAGGTCCCCCATGCAGGACTGGGTTATACCCACAGGTGAGCAGAGGAGCGGAATGGCATCTGGAGGGGGCCAGGGGCAGCTCGGAGGTGAGGCTTGGCCCTCGGGGGAGAGATCGCGCTACTGGGTGTCAAGGATGGTGCAGGCTGATCAACGGCGCAACCACACCATTAACTAACTGCTGGACCAGCAAATGGCAAGTGGCAGAGTGAGCCAACGCTCAAGGCCATCAGGCTCAGGACAGGCACAGAATGGTGCTGGTGCCGTAGTGGCCCGGGGGGGACAGTAAGAATAGCCTGGAGTGAAGGGACAGCAACATGAATCCAATCTTGAAAGAATCTGTGATAGCATAGGAGCTGCTCCCCACGTGCGCGGATGTAGTAAAAGGTACGGGGGGTGGGGATGGCCCTGACCAGTGTGGCTCAGTTGGTTGGAGTGTCATCCCATGCACCAAAAGGTTGCAAGTTCGATCCCCGGTGAGGGCACATATGTATGTTGTGGTTCGATCCCCAGTGCGGGGCATGTCTGGGAGGCAACTAATCGATGTTTCCCTCTCTCTCTCTCTCTCTCTCTCTCTCCTTCTCTCTTTCTCCTTCTGTCTTCTCTCTCTAAAATCAATAAACATATCCTCGGGTGAGGATTAAAAAAAAAAGATACAGGAGACGTTCGAATGTGCCCTCAGTTCCTTCTGTCACATAAGTGGGCAGCACAGGGCTCTAGATACGGAGTTTTAAATGTCAACGTGTCCTCTTTGGTGTCTACAGCTGGTGAGGTCTGGGGACATGGACTGCGTCAAAGCTCTACATAAGAATATGTTCTCTAAAGCACCTTTCGAAGCATACGCTTGTAAAGCAACCCCATAGAATGCCATTAAGTCTGGGCACACTGCCAAATGGAACATGACAGAACAGAGAGTCAAGACATATTCAAGGTCAGCCAGGGCATCTCCACTCATCACCACTGATGGGCTTTCAAGATGAGCTCTGACCCTGAAACCCAGATTCCCAGAGGAAAGCTTGGTCTTAAAAAGGCCTTCAAAAGCTCATGGCGCCAGCTGTTGTCTACAGAAGACGACGCCGAACAGGGGCCCAGAAATTCAGATGGCCTCTGGAAGGCTAGCTTGGTGCAGAGAATTCAGGACAAGCCGGGAGGAAAGGTACCCACATACAGGACAGGGGGTTGAGACCCCGGCCTCCTTCTGCCGGCAACTAACTCGAGTGGCCTCACTTTCCACCTCCTTGTAGCTCAGTTTCTTCATATCCAACTTACTGACTCCCAGTAGTGAGGACCAAATGAGAGAGTAGGTGTTTCTTGAAAAGTTCCAAGCTTACAGAAATAAGAGGTAGGATTTATCAAGTTTGATGATCGGAGAGTACCAAGTCCCATCTGTTCATGGGAATTGTATTCCTTTGTAATTCCCTTGCAGAGACCCTTATGAAAGAAATTATAGTACCCAGAGAGAATTACTGTACCGGAAATAAGTATAATGTATGAGATATACAAAAAGGTGACATAAAAAGGTTTGCTAGAACAATAAGGAAACCAATGTAAACAACACAATAGTCCAATAATAAAGGGCTCCTTGAATAAATTATAGAACATGTATTTGATAGAAAACTAAACGGCCACTGAATAAAAGGTTTTATGAGGAAATTTTAATGATATGAAGATACGTTAATGACAACACTAAATGAAAATGTGGTATATAAAACAGGATATGTGGAATAAGATCAATTCTGCTAAAGTAAAACTCGCTAAACTCCCTCTTCTGGCTCTGATGAATTACTGTACCAAGCAAGCCTTGCCATTGTTAATGATTAGGAAACTGAACAAAATATATAAAAAATTCGGACACTGGACTACAGACAGCACAGGAAATGAGGCGGGAAATGCAATAAGCCCAATATAAAAAATGAATTGTATTTTTATACGCAATTGACAATGAACATGGTTCTACACTGTGTATAGAGAACAATGAAAAACTGACAAATGCAATAAAAAATTGGCAAATGCAATGAAAAACACAACTCATAGGACCATAGAAACATGCATGACTTAGAATAAATCTAACAAGCTGTGCACTAACTACATGTCCTGATGGAAGCCCTGGCTACACCAGTACACATCTGTGAAAACACATCTAGCTATGCCCTACAGCTTAACTCCGGCAGAGATGCATGCGGACAAGGCAGAACGGCGCTTCCTCGAGACAGAATACTGACGTTTCGGGTAGAGAATGAAGCTTCTTTGTCCTCATACTCTTGGCTGAAACACAGAGAACGGGGCTGCTCAAACCTGGGATTTCAGCGCATCAGTAATGGAGGGACATCTGGTTCAGAAATTTCCAAAGGTCTCACCGGAGTGGCTGGACTCACCTCTGCACATGGCCACCGTCACATCGGTGAGCTCTGGTACCCGCCACGGACAAATAATAACAACCCTTTGCGAGCAGCGTGGCTCCAGAAACAGTTGCTGGTTGGGTGCTGGGTCTCACCGGTGATTCTATACCACTTGTTTTTCCAGAATCACATCTTGCCTCAAGGCTTTTATGCATCCATTTGTAATAAACCATGCAGTCAGAATCTGCAAGCTGTGTCATGGCTCTTAGGGACCATGGCTTTGCTAAAATAAACCAAATACCACTTTTTTCGTGTATTGCAATTGTCTGTATAAGTAGAAATTTTCTTTCAGCCTTTCCTTTAAACATAGCATTTCAAAGCTATAACTTGAAAAGAAGATTTATAATCTTTGACCCTCTTCAGTTTTGTATAGTTACACATTTTCTTAATACTATGTGTTTTTCTTTTAATAGCCTAGGTTCCTCGTTGGCTGGATCAAACGGTTCCTCTATTGTATTAACATTATTTCTAAACCATCTAATATTGGGATGACATGGCAATGCCTCAGTTTGCAGTAACCCTTGGCCTAGAACCCACATCTCCTTTATAGGCATTTTTTCACTGCTCATCTCCTCTTGAATCCTGGGGAAGCCAATATCCTCCAAAAACTATCCACAAGCCCTACTGTTATTTAGTCCCCGTAAGAAAGTGCTTCTCAAGCTGTAATGGGCTCATGAGTCACCCTGTAATCTTGGTAATTGATTTAGTAAATTGGAAGGGGGGCATCCCAGGTTCAAGAACTCCAGAGATGGTCAGGCTGCCACTCCGTGGACCACCCTTGGAGCAGTAAGGCTTAACAAGAGCTCCTAGTACTCTGGGCTGTGGCCCCTCTCCCCACAGAACTGTTTTATTCCCTTGACCTTGACTAAAAGATTCCTCAGGTTAAACTGATCGAAATTCTGTTTCTAATTCTCAGTAGTAAGCAGGCATGCTTAAACCTTTTTTGCATCTTCATTGCCTTTCATAGTCTTTCACTTTCCTATTCATAGCTTAGTATGATTACATATGGCACCTTCTCTTTCTGTATTAGACCTCCAAACCTATTTAGGTCTTTTTCTATATTAGACCCACCGATCTATTCAGGTCTTTTTTAAATTAAAAATTTTCCTCTCTGAGTTGTTAATCACGATTCCAGACGAGAAAATTCAATTACCCTCCTCTCTTCCAAATTATTTCTAGACACATAGATTATAGACATACAGACGCACATAGGTATAGATACATACATGTGCACACATTGACTGGGTTAAGGAAAAAAAGACTCCAAAGGCTGCCAAGCCTTGAGAAGGCAAACATGTTGGATGCAGCTCTGCTGAGCTGAAAACCCAACAGCACAAAATAGTAGGAAAATTAAAAAGTGGTAATCCTGCTCTGTCTAAATACTTGAGGTATTCAGGTCGTTCTGTGAGCTGGGCTCCGTTCCACAAAGAAAATTTTGCAGAGAGCCCATTGTTCTCTGTCCACTGCCCGCCCCTCTGCCGTCCTTCCCTAGTCTTCTGTTGCCACATTGTTTCTTTCAGAGCTCTGCCTGCGGGCTTTCCTCCAACGTACTCTGTGGCGCCCTGTTTCCTACTTTGGAAATTGACTCCAGGTCATGGGTGGTTTCCCTTGATGTTATCGTCTTTTGCCTGCATGAAACCTCTGGAGTCAATTTCCATGCACAGTTCCTAAACCTTGGCTTGTTTATACCTTCCCTTTCCACTCCCATTCACATCGAGCAGCAATTACCAAAATTCTATGAACGCTGGAGCTCAAGATCTCCACTTATCACAGGCTTGAAACTCCCAATTCATCTCTGTGCGAGTCACCATCATGTTTACCTGTGCGAGCAACATGGCAAGCTCTACACATATAGTTATTTCTTGTTATCTCACAGTCCACTGATTCGCAATATGTCAAGTAATTTCTAATGAGGTTGCCTGCTGTCAAGGCGTATCGCTGAGAATTCTTGCCAATAGTGCACTCTCCTCGGATGCATTGTGTCTCCTTCCCAGCCACCAATGGGAGCACACAGTACAGTAACAGCATGCGCAGTGTTTCTATAGTATTCTGTGTGGGATGGTAATCCCTTCTTCTGATGAAATTGCAAAGCAACCTACATGGTTACTGTGTGTCTCACTCAGGCTGCTTTATCAGGACACCATAGGTTGGGTCATCTGTTTCTTCTTGTAAGGGCACTAATCCCACTCATGAGGACTCCACCCTCATGACCTTAAGGGTCCCATCTCCTAACACGATCACACTGGGGGTTAGGATTTCAACATAAGAAGTTGGGGAAGTTGGGGATGCAAACATTCAGTCCTTAATACTATGTTTTAAATACATGACAAAAAAAGAATAAGAAGCAAACCTGATATATGCGTGTGTGTGTGTGTGTGTGTGTGTATAATATATATTATATATATATATTTCTAGTTCAAGCGCACTAGAAAAAGAAGCTAGAAATGCTTTAATTCTTACTGTTTTGGAATACTTCATTATTATCTTTAGGATTCAAAAAAAAAAAGTCAGCAATTTCCCTAAATTTTATTCAGAATGTCTGACTTGGCCAATTACCATGGCTATCATACATATCTCGGCTCTGGTCACACCCCACACTCTTCTCGAAAGGAGAGGAAAGAGCAACCCGTGTACCGGATCAGGAAGAAGCTGGGAAACCCCACAGAGCTGAAGGATTTGGTGCCACCCTTTCCCTAAAGTTCAAGTGCAGAGGACACACAGCAAACCCTGGCTCATTCGAGCTATCACTATACAAGGGCCTGAGTAGGAGGAAGAGAGAAGCGAGCAGCGGGTTACATCCTGGGCAATGTCCGTTGGAAGGGCCAAAGGGAAATTTCCAGGTGATGGACTGGGAAGGCCCAAAACAAATGAGAAACTGCGTGGGCAGAAAGGACTGGTAGAAGTCGGGTAAGAGAAGTCAGACACCCCTCCACCTGTGAAGCCCAAGGCTGCCACATGGCCACTGGGTGCAGACGGAGAGAGCACGAGCCTGTTCGAGCAGGTGCAGGGAGCCCAGAGCTGCTGCTCCCACCCTCACCCCTCCCTGCGGGGCCTCCAGCAGAGGACAGCCTCTGACTGTTCACTCTCAGCCTGTCCCGATGGCAGGGAGGGAGGCTGTCGCCTCTTTGGGACCTGTCCCAGAGCAGGGCCCCAGCAGCAAGGGACCTATATTGCTAAATATGTTAAATAACATTCCCCATGGCTTCCTTCTCAGCGTTCCTGATGGCAAAAGTCTTTTCTTATAGGCAGGCTCTGCCCAAAGGGATTTAAGCCATGAGTTATTGTAACTTAAAACGTGGTCCTTATGAGAGAGCCCACGTATTACAGAAAAGCCCTTTGCATCTCTCCTCCTATCCGATAATTAGATTTGCCCCCGCACTGGGGCACTCCCTGCTTCTCTCTCTGGATGTTAAGATTAGGTGTCCTTCCCACTTGCCGGCCACAGGCACTCACATACCCTCCTCCCGGGCTATGCCGGATGCAGTTTCTGCCCGCACCCTCCAGAGCCCCCGTTCTGCACACCAGGCGCACTGAGGCGTGTGACAGCCCAGCTGAAAGGCTCCGCAGGTCTGCTTTCGGGCCACACGGCCTCCCCACCATGCTGACGTCCCCGCCCCATGCCCCAAGTCACATAATCCAAGTGCAGGCCGACCACACGTCCGCACAGCCCTGCCTCAGGTTTACATAACAGAAACGGCTGTGGCTCAGAGCTGTCTGGTATGCGCCACCTCAACCCCGAGCCAAGGTTTATTTCATGCTCCAAAATGACCGTAAACTGTCCCAAACTCATTTCTGGCTCTCCCATCCATGGAATCTCAATAACGGAAAGAGAACATAGCCCCATCATCACCAATTATTTCTTTATGGGGGCTCTTACATAATAATCGCAGCCGATTTTTCTTGCTGCAAACCTTCCTTTTACCAGACTATTAAAAAAATCAACTAACATTACTATAAATTTGCTTTTTTTTCTTTCTGCCTTTATGGGTAAATAAATACAAATTGCCCTTCTTTGCTTTCCTTGTTATTCTTCTTACAATCTTTTCTCTTTCCTTACGTTAGCTCCCCCTGAGCTGTGTTTTATGTCTAATCTTCACCAAGTTGAAAGAGAGAAGACAGCCCGGGTGACATATCCCCTCTTGTGACCGCCTCACTCGCTGGTCCCCGGGCACACGTGCATTCCTGGATTGCCCGTGAATGCTCTTGTCCGACGTCAGTCTTCCCATCAATCTCATCTTGCAGCTGGTTGCCGAGGCCCCCCTTAAAAGTGAGAGCTTGTTTTGTCATCTAAGTGGCCACATTCCTGAGGGACGGCAGGAAACAACACCACAATTTCATCTCATTTATGAAATACTAATGCTCAGAAACCAAGTCCCTTGACCAAGTCAAGCAAGTTCTGCCTCACCTGAAAGCTACACTTAGCAAAACATTATAGGAACTGGGTTTTGTCTCTAACCTCTGGAAGCAGACGCGAGTCTCTTTATTGTTTAATTTCTACCCCTCACCTTAAGTCTCCCTGCTCCCTGACTGTGCACCCAGCAGGTGCTCAATAAATGCTGCTCACCAGCACCCACAGGCCGGGTGGGGGGCCTTGGCTGTGCTGACACCACTTCCTCCAGCAGGAGGTCCACTGATTTTTTTTTCCAGGCATAGAAAAAGGCATGTTTTGGAAGAGCTGGATTCCCACCAGTTCACAAATGAAAACAGCAGTGAAGATATAAGCTCTAGCCCTGGTCGTGTAGCTCACGTAGCTAGAGCATCATCCCAATATGCCAAGGTTGCAAGTTCGATCCCTGTCAGGGCATAATATAAGAATCAACCAATGACTGCATAGATAAAGGGAAGAACAAATGGATGTTTCTCTCTCTCCTGCCTTTCCTCGACCTCTCTAAAATCAGTAAATAAAAATTTTTAAAAAGATATAAGCTCTAAGCAATATCCCAGGCAGAAACACAGCAAAGCCATAGCAAGCCTTCTAAAATTAGAAGGGACATAATATCTTTAATATTACTGCGTATTGTTTCTATTTTACAGGCATGTTATTGCTGAATAAGTAAGGTAGTAAAGAAGAAAAATGGGGGAAAAATGAGGATGTTAACAAGAAGAGAGGGGTCTGGAAGGTAGGATGTGATTAGCTAGACTTCCAGTCCTAACAACCACTGGTTTAAAATCACATACAACCTCATCTGGGGTTAAGACTTACGACATAAAGAACACCAATTTAAATCAATAAAGTTTTGATTATTCAAGTGGTAAAAACCATCAAAGTACCACATGTGCCATTTATAATCAGGCCCCATGGTAACTTATAAACTACAGATGAAATATTAATCTTCCACATGTTGTCATGTTTTACATTTAATTACATCATCTAACTACTCCCATTAATGCTGGCATCATATTGGTATAATATAAATTAAAGAAGAAATTACTACCAGTACTTATGCCCAAATGTTCCATTTTGTTTTTGCAATCATCACTGAAGGAAGAACAGTTATTTCTCTAATGTCCTGTTGTACAGCCAGGGATGCTTCTCAGACCACAGTAGCATCTCTGAACACTGGGCTACGTTCTAACCAGAAAATTTTGGCAACGGGCATATATAATCAGAGAACTAAAATAAGCTGAATTCTTTTTTAAATGCATAAAGAAGATAAAGCCAGAAACCCTCCCTTGCTTGAGTTTTGCTCTCCTGAGACAGAAGGCAGCGTGGAAGAAAATAATACTCTGTACAATTACTCTTGAAAAAGTCAGTTAAATGAAAGAGGTACAGACTGACACCTCTTTCAATAATTTTTCAATATGCAGTTCTTTGCTATTTAATGTCATATAAGGTAAGGATTTAATAGCTTCTACTTCAGCTTTATCAAACATCATTTGATTATATTCCTACTGGCAGTTTTTTAAGAAGAATGTCTAGATATAGTCATTTTCTTTCACTTCATCAGATGTTAAGGGGTTGCTCCTATAAGAGGACTAAGTGAAATGGCAGCTTAAAAATCAGTGACATCACCCTGACTGGTGGGGCTCAGAGGGTTGGGCATTGTCCTACAAACTGAAAGTCGCCAGTTCGGTTCCCCATCAGGGCACATGCCTGGGTTCCTCCTGAAGATTTGGGTAGTGGCACGCTTGGAGAACATGGAAGGTCCATGTCCTTCCCACATTCCCTGTGCATCTGCTCTGGAGTTATATCCTTTTATAAGAAACCGGTGATCGAGTAAGTGACTTGTTTCTCCGAGTTCTGTAAGCTGCTGGCCGCAATTTTAATGAACAGAAGGGGAATGGCAACCTCCGATTACAGCCAGTCCCTCCGAAGCAGAGGTAACAAGCTATACTTTCAGTTGGTATCTGAAGCGGGAACCAGTCTTGTGGAACTGAGACCTTATCCTGGGGGATCTGACATTATCTCCAGGTAGACAGTTTCAGAAGAGAGCTGAACCATCAGACACCCAACTCTTGTCAGATAGTAGCCTGATGTGCAGAAAAGAACACACACATCGGAACTGGTGCCAGGATCACAATGCCAGTAAATGGTTTTTGTTTTTATTTTTATGTTTTTTATTTTTTGCCAATAATTTTTTGACTACGTAAATAAAAGAAGGAATGCTGTGATGAATATCTTTGAAGAATATTTTTATGCACATATGCCTATTTCCTTAAAATAAATTTATGAAAGAAAAAGATTCTGGGGGGAAAGGGTATTAACAGTATTAACTCCTTTGATGTATGTTGCCAAATTATCAGAGAAAAAAGGGTTTTAACTCTCTGAAGAGTTAAAAGTTTTACTCTTCTTTTGGTTTGCATCTATTTGATTGTTGGTTAAGTGGGCCATTTTCTCGTGTTTCTTGCACATTTGAATCTCAGAGGAGATAATTCAGGAAAAGTTTGGACCACATTTGCCTCTCTTCTCAAGCCATAAGAAGCTACAAGTAGATTTCATTAAGAAGCGAAATTTAGCAGAAAAGATAATAAATGTGGCAAAGGGCTTAATTAACTAAGTGAACTGGGTATGCCAAAGAATTTGGAAGCAAAGTCTAATGATGCAGAGTTATGCTAATAATGTACCTGAGTCTTTAATCTATCTAAATCTATCTGTATAGTTCTCTACGACTATATCAACATCTTTGGTCGTTTCTACCACTTCTTTCTTTTTTTTCCTTTAAGATTTTTGCCCTTTCTCATTTTGTACTTTGGTGGATTTGTTCTACCTTAATGTAATTGGCAGCAGGACGGGCTACATAGGGATGCCCTGGGAAGATTATGACCTCTTTTTTTAGGAAATGCTCCAGTTACCTGTAGCTATGAAATGAACCACCCCTAAACTCAGTGGCATCAAGCAACAACCATTTTTCATACTCTGGGTTCTGTGGGCAGGGATGTGGGCAGGATGCAGCAAGGGTGGCTTATCGTGCCCATGTTGCGCTGACGAATTACCTAACACTTCAAATTATTCATGTGAAATAATAGGTTTCCTTCCTATTTAAGACATTCTGATGTGGGTATTCTCTTAATTAACGGTGAACCTATCATGAATGGCCTACCTAAGCATAAGCATGAGTGTTTTCTAGTTCTGTGTTTTAATTTTGAAAATATTGCATGCTTCCCATCTCTTCTCTCATAAAAGAAAAGTACAGAAAGTAGTTTATGTAAGTCCCTTCTGCTACAGAATAAACAGAAGCCGAACATATCTATGTGGCGCAGGTCGGGGGGGAAGGATCAATTACAGAAAAAGTTCAAAAGGGATCACATGCTGAGGGGGTCAGGGGACGAAGTTTCGCCTCCCAAAAATATGCTTTTTGGGATATTGATCATTTTAAGTGGGTTATTAAGAAACCAAAGACCCAGAAAGAACCTTTGACCCTTCCCCTTTACCTTCCTAAAGGGACTCAAAGAGAAAAACCTGCTTAAAGGAAGGCAGCACCAGCCTAGTATCATAATATAAACCAAACATGGCAGATGCGGCACAATCTAGCAAAACATGGTTCCTGAACTTCCTCAGCGTCCATGGTTCCTGAGTGGCCCAGAAAGAATTTGATTAATACGTGTCTTTGCTTTCTCATCTGCCTCCGAAGTCTCAGGCCCCTTCGCCTTTGTCCAAAATGGCACAGAAACCTCAATTGCCCAGTAAGTCTTTGCTTCTCATATTCTTATGGTGCCCTCACAGGTACAACCGTAAAAAAATTTGGAAATTTTTCTCCTGTTCATCTGTCCTGTGTTAATCTGAGTATAAGCTCAGACAGAAGAACTTAGAAAGGTGGGGGAAAATATTATGTTTTGTGCCCCCACAAGTACCTCTCAAAATGTATTGTTTAAATCATAAGGCTTTAAAAAGTGCTGTCAAAAGCAGCTAGTTTGTCTTCGACTGGTTTGTTTTGGAGCCTATCTTTTGGGGAAAAAATGGACATATAAGGGTGTCAACTCATATCCTTCGAGAGCCTGTTAAACTCTGACATGCATGAAGAGCCAGCATCTGGGACCCTGCCACTCGCAGGACCCCCTTACAGGTCCGCATTCTAGAACAGAGCGAGAAAGTTCTCCGATTCCTTTTCATACCAAACAACTGGTTCCCAGCGTTTCCAAGGTGGGACTCTTGTCAAATTACTGCCCCCACCCATGGAAGCACTCCTTATACTATAACATCTAAAAATAAATTCTAAACTCTTCCCAAAGTGAACTTATAACTTCAACTCACTTTTCACATAGATTTATTAATCTCCACTTTAGAAATTTATATCTCTAAAAACACCATTTGAATAATTGAGGAAAATGTGGTTTCCCCCTAGGTGGAAAGTAATGCTCCTCGTGTTTTAATTTTTCACATAGACTTCTTAAAAAACTAGTTTCTCTAATTATCTGAATTTAAAAATTTTTTCTTACAAATTGTAACTTTGCTGAAATGTAGAGTAAGATATGTGATTTAAAATTTGAAAAATGAACATTTACTATGATATTAAACTGATATTTTAGAGCTATTTCCCCTTAAAAAAATAAAACTACAGAGTGAGTCAACACTTTTTATTCTGTTCTAAGGAGGACAGAACAATGGGGAAATGGGTTTATTTGTAACAAGAAAATTTAATTAGACACTGGGGGTGGGGGGCTTTCTAAATAAAGATGTATTTCTAAGGGAGGCTGTGAAGGGCACATTTTCTTAATACATTTGCAATTTTATTGTATTTCACAGACACCACAGAAAGGTTCTGGGTATCAACCCTGGAGCCGATGATTTCATATAATGGGCTAGAGAAAGGGAGACTTACCATCTGAGCTGGGAATTACAAATGGCATTGTCTGACCTGGAGATGACAGACAAGGTGACAGCTATCGTCTCTCAGTTCTACAGTTCAAGCACCTCCACCTCCACATACTAACCAGTCTGCTGCAGAAACCACAGAATGATGACATCATAAAAGCCCTGCAAACACGACTGTAGGAGTCGTAAAATGAAAGAGGCTTTAACCAAAAACAAAAACAAAAACAAACACAACAACAAAAAAACCCCACACGCAACAGCGAAGAAACAAATACATAGCACTTGCTTGAGACCGTACAAACATTCCCATTTTTTTCTTAGGAACTCATCAGAAGTGCTGTTATCACTCTTTTGAAAAAAGAGTCAAGTTTTGGTTGGTAGCAAGAAGTGGTACACCCTTGGCAAGCACCCCATTTCCCAGACATAACAGCCTACCCCTGGAGCTCATTACCTCTGCCCTGACAGTTAAGCTCCTGAGAAGAGCTAATGTCTAGAAATTCTTGTGATCCCTACTCGCTACAAATCTTAAAACTCAAAATTTTGTTTCGGGCTTAGAAAGGCTGTGAGAATGGCAGTCCTTTGCCATTTAGCGATTTAATATATTGGGCCTAAATTTTTATAAGCAACCTTGAAGTTCAATTTAGTGTAATAGTTGTAAAATTTGAGACACAAATCAGAATCGTGGGTGCTGTGCAGAAGTGGGCAAGGCTAGCGGGCCACCTGGCCTCTCCATTTCAGTGTGACGTCGCTGTAACCCCCAACTCTTTTTAGGACGGTGCTGCACTAGAAAGATCCTTCCTTCTTAGAATGACAGTCCTTTCACTGTGGAGATGGTGACAGTTAATAAAATACTAAATTATCCATCTGGACTTCTACACTTTGTTTATAACTATCCCAAGCTATAAAAGTAAATATTAATGTAATGATGAACCCATTCATCTCATATCCTACTCCGACTGGATGACGGATCTTGGAATTACATTCAGGCAAAGATCATATTAAGTCTCTCTCTCCTTCAAAGAAGCCCATTGGCCAAAACAACACAATTCTAAATATAATCATAAATCTACTCTGCTCATACCAAAAAGGAAATGTCTTTCTAGATTAATAGCACAAACAACCACCCAGCAGTTTTATCCGGAAGCCTATTTATCTTCTTATGTTTAGCGTGAAACATATAAGCAAGAGATTCAGAATGGAGCGGGGTAAGGTACTGGTCGTTTTTTTTTTTTTAGTGGAAATCAAATTTAATGTATATGAATACGAAGTCACTATTCTCTATCCATGAAATACATTTAACTTTCCTTTTAAGTAATTCTATCAGTGAAAAAATTTTAAATCCATTTTTTTTATTATCGACCAGCAGTTGTAGTCAAATAGTTTGTCAAGTTCCTAAGTAAAGGAAATGTGTGTTCATTCTCACCAGCCTTTCACTATGTGAGCAGATAAAAATAACCGAGTATATTACGTGCGAAGTTCTTCATCAGAAACCCAGACTCTTGAAAAGTTGCCACAGGGGCAAGTTTTTCATCTTGCTCTGTGCATTCAAGCAGCATACCCTCCCCCGCCACCATTTAAACACAAGAAAGGAATAAAACACTTAACTCAGGTGGCTTCTCCTTCAACCCCAGTAGTGTGTCTGGATCTCCAAGCCTTTTTGCCTGCCTATCTCCTTAACACTCAGATCTCCCCACCTATCAGCTTCCTTTCCCTGATCTCAGTACCAATTCTGTGACAGTTATTCTAAACCCAATGGAAAACTAAGGGAAGTGATGTATACAAATAGAAAAACAGTTATCCTAAAAAATAAGAAAGACAACTACCTGCAAGTCGTCGAGAGCAAGACCTGCCTTTCGAATGCCCCCTGTGTGTTCATGGCTGATGCTCAAATAGTACGAACGCCAGTTCATCAGACTTATTGTACCTAATCCGTGTGGCCCCTGAGCAGTGACTTTTCTTTCTTCTTTCTTTACACTCAGAGGACACATCAGCTCCCTATTCATCTTTGGTTTTGTTAAAGAAAATAGGTAGAATGATAGTAAAACATTTCTTTCACAGGCCACTTTTAGCAAAGCCCTGGGAATTATTACCTGGCCATAACTCCATTTTTTGTAACATTTCCCAGAGTGAAAAAAGCTGCAACCATAATGGCTTTTTTTTTTTTCCCGCTTTACAGGTGATGCTATGAACAAGCACCCACTATGCCTACATTCGTGGTATAACCAGGAAGTTAGAAGGACAAGAAAGCCACAATCGCCTGGCCACTTGCTGGGAATCACACAGGTATGCAGGCTGACCGTAGTTGGGAAGAAGCATCTTGAAATGAGAGGTGGGAGGCTCCAGAGACAAACGTCCATTCTTCACACTTTTGCACACCTGAAATGCCACACCAGAAGTGTGACTTCCTTGGAGTGCTGCACCCCCTCAAACATTTCAATGTCTATCTCGCATAACTCACATATGACATGAGATGGTCATATGATTATTTGCCTTGGTTTTGCTTATGTGCTACGGCACATTAATTGATTTATGGATGTTGAACCATCCTTGCATCCTGGAATAAGTCCCACTTGATCACGGTGTCTGACTCTTTCAATGCATTGTTGAAATCGGTTTGCTGATATTTCAGGGAAGATTTTTGCATCTGTGTTCATCAGTGATATTGGCCTATAATTTTCTTTTCTCGTAGTATGCTTGTCTGGGTTTTGGTATTAGGCTAATGCTGGACTTATAAAATAAATTTGGAAGTGTTCCCCCTGGTTCTACGTTTTGAAAATTTTGGGAAGAATTAGTATTAATTCTTTAAATGTTTGGTAGAATTTACCAGTAAAGCCATCTGGTACTGAACTTTTGTTTGTTAGAAGGTTTTTAATTGTAGATTCAATCTCCTCACTAGTAACTGGTCTGTTAAGATTTTCTGTTTCCTCATGATTCAGTCTTGGTCTTCCATGTTGTTCATTTTTTGGTGCATAATCGGTCATAGTGGTTTCATGATCCTTTGTATTTGTTTGGTATCCATTGTAGTATGTCTCCTTTCATTTCTAATTTTATTTGAGTTCTCTCCCCTTTTTTTTTTTTTAGAAGTCCAGCTAAAGGTTTACCTATTTTGCTTATTTTAAAAAAAAAACGGTTTTTAATTTTGTTGATCTTTTCTATTTTCTTTTCATCTTTATTTCATTTATTTCCATTCTGATCTTTGTTATTTATTTCCTTCAGTTAACTTTGATTTGGTTTGTTCTTCATTTTCCAGTTGCTTGAGGAGTAAAGCAGGTTGTTTATTTGAGCTTTTTCTTTTTTGTTAATGTAGGTATTTATCACTATGAATTTTCCTCCTAAAACTGCTGTTGGTACATCCCATATGTTTTGACAGGTTGTATTTCCCTTTCATTTGTCTTCAGTTTTCTTTTTGATTTCTTTTTTGACTTATTTGTTGTTTGGCGCCTTAAAAAAAAAAATCCTCATGGATTTGTGAGTTTTCACTAAAAGGTCATAATCCTATACACTGAAAACTATAAGACATTGATGAAGAAACTGAATAAGACACAAATAAATGGAAAGATGTTACATGTTTATGAAAACTGGAAGAACTGACATCATTAAAATGGTCATACTACCCAAAGAAATCTACACACTTAATGCAATTCCCATTAAAATTCCAATGGCATTTTTCACAGACATAGAGCAGACAATCCTAAAAATCCATAAAAGGTTTCAAATACCCAATGCAATCTTGAGAAAGAGGAATAAAGCCAGAGACAACATGCTCCCTGATTTTGAATTATATTACAAAGCTATAGTAATAAAGACTGTGGTATTGGCATAAAAACAGACACTGAGACCAACAGAACAGAAAAAACACCCAAAATGAAATCCATGTATATATGGCTAATTGACAACTTTATAACAAAGGGACCAAGAACATACAATAGGAAAAGGGCGGTCTCTTTAGTAAATTGTGCTGCGGAAACAGGATGGCCACATGCAAAAGAATAGAACTGGAACCCTATCTGATGCTGAATGCAAAAATTAACTCAAAATGGATTAAAGACTTGAATGTAAGGCCTGGAACCATAAAATTCCTAGAAGAAAACACAGGCAGTAAACTTTTTTACATCTATCTTGGTGGTGATGTTTTTTTTGGATTTGACACCAAACCAAGGGCAGCAAAAACAAAAATAAAGTGGGACTACAATCAAACTGAAAAGATTCTGTACACATAATACAAAATTAATAATTTTTTTAAAAAGCAACCTAGCAAATGGAAAAATATACTTTCAAATCACCTGTCTGATAAGGAATTAGCAACCAAAATATTGAAATAACTCAGGCAACTCTATAGCAAAATCCAACCCAATAAATAAATAGGCAGAGAATTTGACCAGATATTTTTCCAAAGAGGACATACAAATGGCCAACAGGTACATGAAAAGATGCTCGACATCACTAATCATCAGGGAAATGCAAAGAAAAATTACAATGAGATATCACCTCACACCTGTCAGAATGCCATCATCAAAAAAATAAATAAGCATTGGCAAGGATATAGAGAAAAGGGAACCCTTGTGCACTGTTTATGGAAATGTAAGTTGGTGCAGCCACTGTGGGAAACAGTGTGCAGTGTACTGGTTCCTCAAACAATTAAAAAGAGTACTATTATGTGATCCAACAATTCTACTCCGCGTATTTAGCCAAAGAAAATGAAGATGCCATTATTTCCAATAGCCAAGATGTGAACACAAACTAAGTGTCCATCAGCAGACGACTGGAGAGAGAGGGCGGGGGAGAGGGGGAGGGGGAGAGGGAGAGAGAGAGGAAATATTCAGCCATGAGAAAGAAGAAAATTCTTTCACTTGCAACAACATGGAGGAACTTCGCATAACGCGAAGTGAAATAAGCCAGATGGAGAAAGACTAATACTGCATGGTATCACTGATACGTAAAAGCTAAATTAGAATGTCTCACTCATAGAAATAGAATAAAACCACTGAGGGGTTGGAGGAAATAGGGAGAGGTTGGTAAAAGGGGACACACTTTCAGCTATAAGATGAATAAGGTTCTGAGGATTTAATAGAAATATGGTGATTATAGTTGATAACACCATTATATGATGGGAATTTGCTAAGAGCAGAACTTACATGTTCTCACACACCAAAAAATTTTTAAAAAAAGGTAAATATGGGAGATGATGGATGTTTTCAGTAACTCAATGGTGGGACTCCTTTCACAAGCACCCCAGTGTTTACTTCAAATATCTTACAATTTTATTAGTCAATTATACCCCAGTAAAGCTGGAAAAAACTGTCAATGTCATAAAAGATGATAAATTGTCACAGACCAGAGGCTGACTAAGGACACACGACAATTAAATGTTATATGTCACCTGGATTGGATTATGGTACCAAAAAGGACAATAATCTTAAAACTGATGAAATTCTAAGAAAGTCTAGAGCTTGGAATTTAATATGAAAGGAAACTGAAATTGAGTGAGGGATGTACAGGAAATGCCCTTACTATCTTTGCAACTTTTCTATAAATCTAAATTTATTCCAAAATAAAGGTTTATTTTTTAAAAAGATGCATTAGGAATCTTACAGGGCAGGTTTTAAGCAATGTGTGCACCTGTCATGGATTAAAACAAGATCTCAAGGAATGGAAAAAGTTTGTAAACAGACAAATCTGGAAATCATAGTGAGAGGCTCTTAAGGCTCAAGGCTGGCAGGTCTTCAAAGGGATTTGGGTGGTTTTGAAACATTCCCCGCTGCAGAGTGTGTGACGACCTCGAATCCAGGGCACTCAGCCAGACGGGGGCAGATGCTAAATAATGAAGGAGCAGATTTAGACATGACAACAAGCCACACCAAAGTATACTTGGGAGAAGTTAAAAAGTTAATGTTCACCTCTTGACTAATAAAAATGAAGATATATAGCAATTAAAACTAAAATATTCACTCTAAATAACAGCATTAGATATTAGATTAGACGACTAAAGTAGCCATAAATCCCCCACTTTCCAATTTTTTAAAAAATTGATAGAATCTAAATTGATGGTTTAGATGCAGCCTGATAAATTATTTTCTCCATCTGACATTTAGCCCTTTTCAGTAGTTTCTCATGAAGCTTCTGATGTTTTTTCCTACTCAATTTTTGTTGCATTTAATGTCTATAACATTTCTTTGGCAAGTTGCATATGCCACCTTGTTCTTTTTCACCTGTAACTCCTGCCTTCCTTACTACATATTCATTCATTCAGTCATCCATCCATCCATCCATCCATCCATCCATCCATCCATCCATTCATCTACTCTTTCAATAAAAGTCAAGCCAATTAATGCCGGATGTCTACCAGGCACTACATTGGGCATTAAGGGTACACTGTTATGAATAAGACAGCATTGTTATCTTCAAATTTTCCACTGAAAATAAAAAATAGACAATTAACTAGGCAACTATAAAAACTGTGCACTAAGCACTATAAAAGATGCCTGCCCATGATGTTATGGGACCACACAGGAGGGACACCTAACCGGGCTTTAGGTTTAAAGATGAAAACATTTGAGCTCCGAAGGACTAGATCAGCTGAGGTCAAAGGCCCAATCATAGACGTTAGACTCTTCTCAAGCTTGAAGCTCAGTTCCTCACAGGGAGCAGGAACTGGAATCTTTGTTGATTATGGTCATAATAATATTAGTATGGACCCAGAGAGTTAACCGTGGCTTGGGCCTGAGACCCAAAGATGAACAGGGCAGAATTCCAACTCCCGAGGAGTTTTTGGAATTTTCCCTGTTCGTCCTTGTGTCCATCCTGCCAGTTACAATTTCTGGGACGTCCCTGGCACTCATTAAATGTTTGCTGAGTAGCTGAGTTTTCTCAGGCTGCCCACATCCAGCAAAGCCCCAAGTCCCATCAACTCTTATTTCACAATATTTCTTGCATCAGTCCCTCCTTGACTTTTCTACTTCTGCCACATGTATTTTCTGACTTCCCACCTCTACCCACTAAAAGAAACTTGACACTGGTCCCCGCACCGCCCACCCCGATTCCAGCTCTCATTCCTAGACACTTCATGCCACCAGCAGATTTTGTGAAGCCAGAACTCGCTAAATAAAGTGCCTATTGGAATATCTCCCCTTTGCTTAGAGAATAAGGCCCAACACCTTCAGCTTACCATCCAAATCCTCAAGCCCTCCAAGGTCTTGTCCTTATCAGCCATGTGTTTCACACCCAACCTCCTCTTAGGCAAACCCTGTCCTCCGGCCATACTCATAACTCACTGGTCTTCCAAACACACTTTGCGTTGCCCAGATTCCACTGAAAAGCTCATGCCAGTCCTCCACCCACTTCTTCGTGGGCTCCTAAGGCCCGATACAAATATTTGCCTAGGGCGAAGCCTTCTCTGACCACCTTCTCTGCACAAGAGTGATTTGAGGTTTCTCAACCCCGGGAGTTACAACTCATTAAACAATTGCTCTGGAAGGGAGCTTAATAAGGGTTTATTAAAGGATGAACAGTCCAGTGGGAGAGACAAATAAACACACCATCAGAGCACCGCGTGAAATGTTCATCAGGGAGGACAGGGAAGCTGCCAAAAGCAGGTGGTGGGGGGAGAGGAGAAGAAAGGATCCAGGAAGCCGCACCCAGGGAGGTGACAGGTAAGGGTCACCCTCGTGAAGACAACAATGACAGAAGCCATCACGAACAAGGTCTATGGGACAGAGAGAGTAGGGCAGAAGCACAGAGTCTGAGAAGAGCCAGAGATGAGCAGCAAGCAAGGGGAGGGCACTACATACATTTTACTTATTTTTAGTAAACTATCACTGAAATATGAGAGACAGACAGTGTGCAGACCGTCAATGTACAGCTTGATAAATACTGCTTTGCAACCACTTCCTAAAAAAAGAGATAGAACATTATTGGTCCTCCAGAAGGATCCCTTGTACCTGTTTTACCCTCGAAGGTACTCATTAATTCTGATTTTTATATCCATAATCTAGCTTTGCCTATTTTTTCTACATAAATTGGATCCTGTAGTCTACTTGTATATCTGTCTTCATTTCAATCAAGTCTGAAAGTCGTCCACATTAATGCATATATATATAGAGAGATATAGATATGTATGGTTATAATTAAACCCTTTTCATTGCTTAATGTATTATACTGTATGAATAAATTAGAATTCATTATCCATTCAACTATATTGGATATTAGGATATTGGATATTAGAAAATGGAATATTCAACTATATGGACATTACGGATGCATGCTACTGGGAACTACTAAAATAAAGCTTCAGTAAACATTCAGGGACATATCTTTGGTGCACACAAACACATATTTGCTTGATATATACATACTTTAAATTGCCAAGTCATAAGGTATACCTGTGTTCAAATTACCAGATACTGCTAACAGTCTTCTAAAGTGGCTCTTTGAATTATAGTCCAGAACCTATGAAAGGTAGAGATGTTCCTCGTTTTCATCAAAACTTGTTACCACCAATCATTTTAATTTCTGCCATTTCGGTGACTGTATAATGGTGTATGATTTTAACTGTTTAGTTCGTTGATAACTGATGACATCAAGCACCTTTTCTTGTTTAAACATCTTGCTCACTTTTCTGTTGGGGTGTCTATGCTCTTCTTATTGATTTGTAGGCGCTCTTTATATATTCTGGCTAAAGCCCTTGTCAGAATGTGTGTTGAAAATATGTATACCCTTCTGCCTTGTGGCATGCCTTTTCATTCTCTTAATGGACTGTTTTATAGACAAAATTACTTAAGTTTAATGTAGCTCAGTTTACTAATCTTAATAAATTAGGATTATTAAAACTCCCTATGAATTTTTGTCCTAGTCCAAGTTGATGAAGGTTTTTTATTTTATTATTTTCTAGAAGTCTCATTGTTTTACTTTCTGATTTAAAACCTGACTTTTGTGCTTGGTGAAAAGAGAAATCAAGATCCATTTTTAGTGTAGCTATATAACTGCCTTGACACCATTCTTTAAAAGACCATCTCTTTCCCATGGCACTTCTGTGCCTACCACGTTTGTCATCAGTCAAACACCTGTCAGTAATAACACATACACAAGTGTGCTCCGTACCTTCCATTCCGTTGACTGATCTAGTCATTTATCCTTACACTGAACCACCCCGCTCTAATTAATCCAGCTTTCTAATAAGTTTTATAATAAGTTAATCCAGCTTTATAAGAAGTGCTGCTATCTGGAGCAGTCATCTAACTCTGCTCTTCATTGTGATTGTTTGGGTTATCCTTGGCCCTTTGCATTTCCATATAAATTTTATATCCATTTTTTAATACGCACAAACTTGTTGGGGTTTTCACTGAAATTGTATTTATACATCAACCTGGGAGGGAATTAAAGAGGCCTTACCAGTCTCGTTAAGTATTTGATATTTTTATGCTAGATTTATTCCCAACTATTTGATATCTTCATGCTAGTGTAAATGCTAATGGTTTTAGTTTTATTTTGGAATTGATTTTTCCTAATTTAATTTTGAATATTGACTTTGTATCTGGTGGCCGTGATAAATCCAGAAGCACTGCTCACTAACTGCATCTGTAGTTTATTTTGGATTTTCAAGTGAATATGATCATGTCATCTGCTAATAATAACAATGTTATTGCTTTCTTTTAATTCTTCTATTTTTGTTTCTATTTCTTGCTTTATTGCCTGAACAGAGGTCATGACAGTACACATCCCTGTCTCACAAGCTACACAATTTTTCAATATTTTACCATTAACTCTGATTCTTTTTAAAGAAACCCTTTATCAGAAAAATAAAGTTTCTTTTACTTCCAGTTTATTTAGAATTTTATTATGCACAGGTAGAGAGTTTCATCAAGTGCTTGTACTTCATCTCTTGGGACGATCATATGGGTTTATTTCCATTTTGTTAATGTGATAAATTACATTAATTGATTTCCAAGTTTTATATCAACTTTGCAGTGTGGAATAAATTCAACTTTGGTATATGTTATTATTATGCATAATAGGACTCATTACTTATTTTTTAGCTGTATATTATCCTTGTCTAAACAAGACCTTCGAAGGGAGTGTTTTATACTATTTTGTACTTTTCTGTATTATTCACAACACTGTAATTACATTATAATTGTATTTATAAAATTTAAACTTATTGAGGGAGGGGCCACACTCTAATCTTTGTACATTCTGTATCGTTTGGAACCCTGTATGTCATTTAAATGCTTGCACAATGAAGTACTCATAATCTCCTAACAAAGTGTCTTTCACAGAAAAGATACTCAATAAATGTCTGTTGATAATGAGCTTGCCAGTTAGTGCTATATACAGATATTTCTATGAAGCCCGTCTTCTCAGCTTAACTCCTCCTGTCATCCTGGGATCAAACCTAACAACTTATTGGCAGGAGCACAAAAATGCCTCAATTCAGAGGAACAGCACATTCACAAGGTTTGCAGTCTACTCAGAGAATAACAAACCGTATTTGTCACCCAGTGGCCATGACAGCTAGTCTCGCGATACCCGGCCAGGTAGCTCCACTTCACGTGTGAGATGGCAGTGAGGTTTTCCATTGTATGTGAGTCTACCTGGGAAAGTTTGCCATGTTTTTCACTTTACTCCATAAAGTTTAGAAACTGGGCCCATTTTTTCTCTGTTTCTGAGAAAACAAAAATGTAATTTTGGGGTAAGAAAAGGCCTGTCTCTCAACAACCAGAGTTTTACATTTCAACTGCTCTCAACATGTATGTTGCCCTCTAAACGCACATGGCACAGCCTGTGCAGGTATGAATCTTGGGCTACTCAGTGGCTTAAATGTCCCCAATACACACACATGAAGTGATGTTTCTGGGCTGAGGGTTTACCACAAGCTCTGCCTCTGCCTATCTAGCCACCTATCAGTCAATTCACTCTGAAAACATAACCTAACTGCCTTATCCCAGAAGTTCAAAAGATTCATCAGATTTCTCAATCTTCGGAGCTAAAAATAGAACAACTAAAAACTGTTCCATAGGTTTAAGCCTGAGATAAATACAGACGTCTGTAAAGAGAAGTAAAAACTTTCAGAGAAACTAGTCAGAAGTCGGTACGTGGCTATTATACGTATGGAAGAAGGGAAAAAAGAAATCTTAAATACAATAACCTTGAGCTTCTCAAGTTAAATATATTAAATATGATATCACAGACTGTGATGTTAAAATAAATCAATAAGCCACACCCAACCGAGTTCAAAGAAGTCAAAGGTTCTTTAAAACAAACTGAAATGTCAGCCCACCGCGAGAGAAGCCCATTAGTGGAATAAATTTGCTACCTACAGTAGTGACAAATACGATAATGGACAAACAGTGAGATCCATTAGAACACACTCAAGAGGCATCTCCACTTTTATTTAAGAGATGAGAGAGGCAGCAAGTCCTGCCTTGGTCTAGGCTTTGTCTGTTCTGTTTCTCTAAAATCACACAGCAAATAATCCTGGTAAATGTGAAAGTTCGTGAATGTTTGCCAGACTAAAATTATCCAGTCAAGCCGATAATATATAAACAAAGAAAAGGATATTTGCTGCTTGTTTGTTTGATCGATTTTTAATGGAACATTTTAAAGACTCACTCCCTTAGGTTGAACTTTATCTTCTGGTGCTTTACTGATCTGCTCTGTGGGGTATAATACTTTCATGAATCTTCTCTGTGGGACATAAATAGAATTACATAATAATAGCCTAGACCACAGTGACCAAGTTTGCTCCAATCCGTTTATTCTTTGCTTATCATGTGAATAATTTATTCCTGGAGGCGTGTGTACACTTGGCATTTATTTACAATTCACCGGTAACATAAACTCTATTTAAGCATGTGCAAATTCACACATAAAGGAGACTTTTTTTTTAAGTGAGGCACTTACTAAACCACACACGATATTAAGGCCCCACACGAGTATGAACGTTTAAGATTCTCTCTTCCACTCTTTACAGGTTCTCTCTTCTGTGCTCTCTCTCTCAATTTTAAATAGACTTTCTGAGTCACTGTGCACAGAGCTGGAGAGGGAAGCAGAGGTTTGGGGACCGAGCAAGGAGCTGGTCCCCGCTTGAAGAGCCTGCAGAGAGAGTGAGAAGAAGAGTCGGAGGCCACAGAATGGCCAGGCAGGGAGGAGGCAGGGGCCCACTGCCCAGGAAGGAGTCAGGCCCCCAGGGACAGACTGGAGGCCAGGCAAGGAGGCAGCCCCACAGGCTCCGGGTAGTGAAGTGGCTTTGCTGGCTGAAAACCCCATACACCGTGTGTCCGGATCTATTATGCAGACAGGCTGATCTCAGATCTGAAAAGTGGAAGCCCTTTGGGCGGAGTGTGGGGGCCCAGCCAGCCAGCCAGCCAACGTCTGAAAAGAAATTACACTTATGGGTGCCGTGCGATGAGATTCACGTAGGCCGTGCACTGGGCTAAGTACTTCATTTGTTGCAGTCACCCTAAGGAGCTAGTCAGGGAGGGTCTCTTTTTTCCTGGGTGCAGGCTGAGTCTGCCTTTCTCCCTCTCTCTCCCCCTCCCTCTCTTTTTTTCATTGCTTCTAGAGAGAGAGGAAGAGAGAGAGGAAGGGAGAGAGCAAAACATCGATGCCTCTCTCAGGCATCCATGATAAATGCCTGAGAGAGGCCTCGACTGGCTGCCTCCCATACACGCCTATACCGGGGAACGTATACCGGGGAATTCCCAGACTGGGAATTGAATCTTCAGCCCAGGCATGTGCCCCAACCAGGACTCGAACCCGCAGCCTTTGGCCACAGGACGACGCTCTAACTAACTGCGCCACACCAGCCAGAGCCCTCACCCTCTTTGAAGCAGCTTTGGCCAGGAGACTGTTTGGCCAACAGAAAGGGGTCAAAGGATGTAGTACTTCCGGGTGGAAACAGTGAAAGGCAACAGGATTCACCAGCATCCCTTTAACCTTGACATTCATGAAAACAATGAGCAGGACGAAGCTTCCATCAGCCCAGACAACTAAAATGAGGAAAATACCCTGCTGCTATAGGCTGGATGTTTGCATTCCCCCAGAATCAGATGTTTCTATTCCCCCAAATCCAGATGTTGGATCCTAATCCCCAGAGTGCTGGCATTTGGGGGTGGGGCCTTTGGAAGGGGATTAGGTCCTGAGGGTGCAGCCCTCATGAACAGGTTCGTGCCATTCTGCTGCAGTCTCCAGAGAGCTCCCTTACCCTCTTCACCACGTGAGGACTCAATGAAAAGATGGCTGCCTGTGAGCCAGGAAGTAGGCTCTCACCGGGCACCAAATCTGCCCTCACCTTGATCTCAAACTTCACAGCCTCCAGGGCTGTGAGAAATAAATGCTTGTGGTGTATAAGCCACCCAGTCCACGGTCTTCTTATACAGCAGCCCAAATGAACAAAGACACAGGTCAACCTGCACAGCTGAGAAGCGTGAGGCGGACATACACTTTCGTGGTGTTGAGTCCCCGACATTAGGGGACTGTGTGTCACCGCAGTATAGACATGCACTGTCTCCTCGAATCGTCCCAGCAGACCTGCACCTCCTTTACAGAGGACTGTGAACGCACTTCTTGGCGACTGGGGGTCCTTTGCCTAAGATCACAGAGCTCATAAGAGGTAGAGTCAGAGTCTAAACCCAGGTCTGTCTAAGCAGAGCCCTACTTTTATCCATACTTTGGCAAAGCAAACTGAATATGCATGAGCGAAAATGCATCCTTACTCCCACAGCTGCATCAGGAAACTTCTACACACATACAACTGACATAAAACCAGGTGGCTAAGCAGAAAAGCCTCTCCCACTCAGTAAAGAAGAAGAAGGAGAAGGAGAAAGAGAAGAAGGAGAAGGAGAAGAAGAAGTAGTAATAGTAGTAGTAAGTAGCAGCAGTTGTTCAAACAGGCCTTATACCACGGAAGGACACCAGTCCAATATTACACTGTTCTCTGGATAGTCAAACCATATGAAATGGTGACTCCCAAAGTGACCCAGGGAGGGCTGGCAGAGCAGAGGGGGCTTGGGGGGTTGAAGAAGTGTCCCGTGCTCCTCTGCCTTTGCTAGACCGTATACTTCACTTTTAAGTTACATCTAAAGTAAATATAGATCCTGTAGAGAATAGAGCCGTTGTTTCCCAAACCTAACCCTTCTAAAGCCACGGGCAGTGTGATGCAGAGCTGGAAGGAAAATAAGTCAAGAACCAATAGCACTGTTTGTAGCTAATGAGACAACATTCTATGCATGGCCATCAATCGTACTTGTCCCTGACATTTCCAAGTGGAATTCAATGTCCAGAATCCATGAGACAAACCCGTCTTCCTAGTAGCTTCTAATCAAGGCTTAAGAATGGAAGAATTCCTTCACATGCATTTATTTCTTGATGGATGTTCCTTTTAATTATCAACCAACCAACGAATGACAGGAATCAAATTTGCAGATGGGCTGGAAGTATTCCAGTCCTGCACCAATTCATGTCACTTTTCTCTTGTCCAACCTGGGGGTAAGTCCTGTAGCCTTTACATTAGAACAGGAGAAAGAAACTACGTATTCTCATTTTTAGCGAAGAGGGTGGAAATGTATTCTTTAGTTGTCACTTTACACTGTGCTATTGACTTTCAGATCAAGCAATGCCTCTGAAGTCTGGACAGAATCCACACACTGCCAAGTGTTTCATTTCAGGGAATTCCCTTACTGCAATGACAGAGTACGTGTGTCACCTGAGGCCATAATTTATTTTTGCCCTTAATACTAGATTGACTCTTAAAGTACCCGGAAAAGTAACAGCTTATTTTCATGCAAATGATCTCCATAATAATTATTAATTCACTTTTAACATAAAACTCAGTGGTCATCCAGTTGATTACACAGACTACAGGGTGTTTTTTTAAACTACTGTCACCTTTGAATTTCACATGACAAACTCATCCTAATCTCTCTAACATCTAAATCCGAAGGTGCCATATATGTTCAGAATGTTGTCTACAATAAAGTCAACATTACGTTTTCATGCTTTATGTGGCCATAACATACTATGTTACATTTGTTACGGGTTTTTAAATTTCCAATATCTAATTTGAAATTAATACCAAACTACCTGAAACATCATATACACACAACATTTGATCTATACTCCGAAGACCTAGAAATTGAATTCAAAGGAATTTACATTTTTATGCTAATTTAATTTTTCATAACACTTTAATAAATATTATTTCATTTAAAAGTTTGTAGATGTTTCAGGGGAGCAAAAGGACATGATGCAAGTTTTCCTTTTAAGCAAAGCCCCCTTTCTAACTGAAAGCAAGTATAGAGGAAAACAGAATACGTTTCATTAAATGTATTTGAGAAAGCAAACACACTATGTGAATTTAAATAACAAATGAGGCGACTGATATATGTATGTATATATTGATCTGTATTTA
This sequence comes from Mormoops blainvillei, assembly GCA_004026545.1. Taxonomy (NCBI): domain Eukaryota; kingdom Metazoa; phylum Chordata; class Mammalia; order Chiroptera; family Mormoopidae; genus Mormoops; species Mormoops blainvillei. Next base: position 88,922 of record PVJD01005283.1, on the reverse strand, counting down.
TTAAATGAATGCAATGCTCTCTTTGGGAGCACCTGAGTGAAGAAGAGAGCATAGATCCCTGCATGTTTCCGAACCGCCAGATTCTCCTTTCCTTGGTCTCTAACTCTCAGGAGTGGCTGAGCATCCTCTACTTGTCAGGAAATGTGATGCTGCCATGGCCCACCTGGTACCAGTACGTCTTCATACTTTCAATGAAAATCGAAATGGGGGAAACCATTTAAAGATAACGCATATGTGTCTGTGACTCAAGAAGACATACTCATAGGAGACTGCACTATTGATGATTGCACTATTGATTTTCAGTAAGAGAATAATGGAAATAGATCAGCTAAAAGCACAAGCTGCAAGTGAACACACATTCCGAGGGGAACTGAAACGCAGGCACTTCACCGTCCTAAGGCCAGACCATTCTCCCTCGCACCACACTCGGTAACATCAAGTGCCAAATTACATGAAGATGCTATCTGCTTCCCTTTAAACTAATGACGCCACCTTTGCTAGTTCTGGAGCTCGCATTTTTAAGTGGACACGGTTGCCTCTCCAACAACTTGCTATCCTAGAAATCTTCAATTACCCTTACTTCCCTGGTCTTAAGGATGAGACGTCCTTTTGATGTTGAGGAAATGGTTCCCGACACACAAGACAGAGGCCATTCCCCAACTCAAAGCTTTAAACTGGAGATTTCAGTGACTTAATCCGGCCTTTGGAGAAAAGGTCCAGGGACCTTCCTTTCCGAGTGTAAGAGAAATGCCCTTTTCCAAGTTCCCTCCTGGTGTCTCAGCAAAGCCCAGGGGAAAGGAGAAGGGCGGGGGAGGGGGAGCTCAAAGGGGACTCAGGTGGTGCAGGGGTAGGAGATGTGTGAGTTCCAGAAGTTCTCCTCCCTGCCTTTCTATCATAACTGGCGTTGTGACCCAAATACAAGGGAACCTCCACATTCTATGAGCAGAATCAATTTAGACGACGCAGCTCCGTGAAAAGAAATATCATCCCCTCCGTAGCGGGTTGTGCTGCACTCTTGAGATAACTCTCTTCATTTCATTTCAACATTTGGCTTAACGAGATGCTGATGGGTCAGGTTTGAAATTGTGGATCCACTAAACGCCTCTTTAGAGGGACCTTCCTTCTAAATGACGAGCCTTTGGGGCTCAGCCCAGAGCCCATACGCTTTGTGGGAAGCCCGCAATGAATGGGAGTGGAGGTCCCCGCCCGTCTGCTCCCACCCTCCCCAGTGCCAGGTTCCTGGGGAGCTAGGCGACCCTCTCTTTATTCCTTTCTCCTTGCAACGCGCGAATCTCACCCGAGTTGGGCTCAGGTAGAGGGGATCGCCAGTTGCTCATCCCAGAGGCCACTCTGCAGAAAACTCTGCTGGTCCATGGCCCCAGGGTGAGTCACCAGCAGCGACAACTTTACGCATTTTTAAAATTTGTAGACGGAGTTAAATAGCCTCCGAAGACGCGCACAAATTCCCCCTCTAAAGCCCACTGCCGCGCAACGCCGAGTTCCTCGGACCACGCTTGTGGCAGCTCCACTTCTTGTCACCCCGCACCCCAAAGCACAGTGCAAATGAGCCCAACGGTGGGGAAGCCAACGGGCAGGTTGAGGCGTGCGGCGGCCAGGCAGTCCCTAGAAAGGAAGCCCCCCCTTCTCTCCCCACCGCTCGGTCACTATGGCAAGAAAGTGCAGGAGGAGATGCCCTGCCTCCGAGTCGGGCCACACGCCGAGTTGCCTGAGCCCCGCGCGCGCTCGGGCCGCCACCGGGGTAGGTGGGTGTGCGCGCGGCAGGTGCGGGCCGAGGCCCCAGGGAGCGAGCCGCCCTTACGTGTTCCAGCTTGTCTTTCCTCCGGAGCCAGACGCTGGCGCTGTAGTCCTGCTGCTTGACGCTGCTGTAGAAGTTCGCGCCCACTCGGGTCAGGCTCGGCGAGGGATCCTTGGGGCGGCTTTTGAGCCTCATCTGCTCGAAGCCCTCGTGCGGGGAGGCCGAGAGCCACTCGTGCTGCCGGATCTCCATCCTGACATGACCAGGCTGCGGGCGGCGCGCAGCAGGCTTGGGATGGTCGCGGAGAGCGGGGCACCGAGGGCAAGCGGGAGGCCGGGTGGGAGCCGAGGAAGAATGGGCGGGTGATGGGGGTGGGGGCGCGAAGAGCGCACGGCCGGGAGGGGGGCAGCTCCGGAGGAGAAGGGCGGGTGTGGGGCGGGCGAGGTCGGGGGAGGGAAAGGGGTGCAGGAGAAAGGCAGGAGGAGGGGCGGGGACCAAAGGGAGTCAGGGACCGAAGGGAGCCTGCTCCGGGAGGCAGAAGTGCCGGTGCGCGCTGCGTGGCCGCGCTGTCAGCCCCTGGCGGCGTCCCGAGCGGGCGCTCCGCACGCCGGCTCCTTGCGGCACCGACTGGGACCCAGGGTCCGGCCGCGAGGGAGCGTGGGGAGGTGGCGGTGCGGTGGGAGGGGCCGCCGCGGCCGAGCCAGCCGGAGCCCGCAGGTTGGTGCAGTGAGGAGCCGCCGCCGCCGCCGCCCCTCCAGGCGCGCCCTGGCCGGGCGGCCGGCTCGGGCTGCGGACCCGCCTGTCTTCCACCGGCTACAGCGCTCCCTCCCGCATTTTCACTTGAAGGCGAGCAGCCCCTGGAGAAGTGAGCGCTGTCCCCGCGCCTCCTCCCGCCTGCGGCCGGGCGCTGGGATGGATCCGGAGACGCTCAGGAGCCACCTCCGCCCTTCCCCCACTGCCAGCCTGCAGCGCCCCCGCAGCCCGCCCCAACTCTTCGGGCTTCCTGTCCCCTGATTCTGAAAGTTCAATAACTTCCCACCTCCGGGGCCTTAGAGCATAGGGTGCTTAGCAACCCCCAGAAAATGACCACAAGGATGTGTGTTTTGTAGAGCCTTGCACGCTACTTTCCTGAGAAGATCTAGCGGTGCAAAGGCTGGGCGGCCAGGCTTGCGGGACCCGCTCACCGCCCTGCGTCCACTTTGCACGAAGCTCCCAGCGGCCCCACCCCACCGGATCCTAGGCGAGCGTCACCTGGGCCCTGTCCGCTAGCTCTCTGCCTTCGTACACTCTGCTCACAGGTCCCCACGGCCAGCCTTTACCCCCCAGTGGTTTTTTCCACCAGCTTTCTCTCCCAGGCCCAGTCTTTTATTCTATATACAGTATTTTCTTTAGCCATGTAGTTATTATTGATCAATTATAAAATGATAATGTGGATCTTTTAAACTGTTATGTTAAATTATTAACAAAGTAAGTTTATCTATATACAAACTTATTTTAGACTAACAATCATTTTTTGAGTGCCTACTATGTTCTGTTTACTGCGCTGTCCATTATCAAAGGCATGATGTCATTTGTTTCTCATAAAAACCCTGCAAAGCAAACCTAACTCATCCCCGTGTTACAGACGAGGAAACAATGACCCAGGAAGTGTAATATGCCCAAGAGACACGCTACCAGGAGACAACATTATGGCTGAAGCCCAGATGGCTCAACTCTCAGAGCCTTCCCACAGCAGGAACCTGCCCGGCCTCGCCGAGCACCTTGAATCTCCGCTGGGCGGAGCCCCACAGCCACCCGGAGAGAAGCTGCAGAGGAGTGAGAAAGGCGACTAGCCCCACCCCCTCCAACCCCCGGCACCAGACCCTCATAGAGTGAGTTTATACCCTTAGACGGAGGCTCCCATTTTATTCACACAAGGAGAACCAAATCAGGCTGGGCTATGTCTGAGAGTTAGAAAACTTGCTTCTAAGGCCAGCTCACGTGGTAACCTACGCACAGTAGGGACTTCAACTGCTTTGCCTAATTGAATCTGTCAAGTTGCTATGGTATAATCACAAAGTTGGGTTTTGCAGTGAGCATGAGACAGACCCATCAAATCAACACATCTGGTGTCATTGTCACAGAAAATTAGCAAATGTCTATGCTGAAAAAATAAAGAAGATAGTTGAAATGATTAACTGGATACTTAGCACAACTCAACTCTTCTGGTGGGAAAAAAATATCTGAACTGTTTTAACTTCCATTGTGGATGGATTAAGCCAATGAGACAATTGCTCACATCGTCCCTTCATTTGGCCTTTATGCCCAAAGCCTCTGAACTGTGAATTCTTCAAAATCACCCTGATAGTCTAAATTCCACTGTGATTACCAGGGACCATCTTTTATGTATCTATCATGGTATATCCGATATTAAGTATGTGCAACTCAACAGTAAAAAAGGAAATATCTGAGGGTAACATAAGCCACACCATAATCCTCACCCATCTCTTGATTCTTAAAGCCAAAATCTAACATTAAGTCAAGTGATGTGACAATGATATATATTTGCTGTGTTTGGGTGCCCGTGAAAAAAACAGATGTTGACAGTGTGGCTTCTTATATTTTTATTCCACCCTGGTGGTGGTCATGGCTTTCTTTTACATTTTGTTATTCTTATTTTTTTTAGGAACCCATTGCTGTTATTGAGACCAACAAAATGGAATTAGTAAATGTCGTAAAACTATTTGGACACCCCTGACAGCCCCCCATTTGTTCACCTGTGCTAAGGAGGAATTTACTGAGTCCATAGATTTTTAATATTCCTGACAATCAGAGTACTTTTTTTTCTGCTATAAATCACTTAAACAAATGTAGGTTGATATGTACTATCTCAATGTTTGTCCAAGTTCACCATTGATACCTTCTGTACATTACACAAGTCTTTTGAAGGTAGGATGTAACATATTCAGTTCCTAACAATGAAATTCAAACACCTCAGAGCTAATTTTTATGCTCAGTTGCTAGAGCCTTCATTGGCCTCAGGTTTTCTAGGCCTAGGCCAACAATATGCCTCTTTTCCTTATTACATGGTTCTAGTTCTTATCCTTTGTCTTAATTCTTGACAACGCTATTTTTTTTTCTTTTTGCTAATGGCTTTGTTAAATATAGACAGAGTATAAATAATAGATGAAGAATTAGTTAATCTATTAATCTGTCACGAACCAAGGCTGCCTGTCAATATGTCAACCTGACGGATTGGTTTCAAGTTATAAAAACTATTAAACTGATATACAAGAATAGATAGGGCACATTAAATACCGTCCATTTCCTTCCTTTAACATTTCTATTCTAATTATGCTCAGCCACTCCTGTTCTTTCTGGAGGCATTCGCTTTAGTAATGGATGTGTGCTGGGCCATGGAGACACAAGACAAATAAAACACCAGAAGATTAAAAATTATTTAAGCTTGATCCGGCTGGAGAAGAATATAGACAGATGTAATGGAGTACAACCACAGGTGTGGAAGGAACAACTTAGTGGGGAGGGTGAGCTGATGGAGCTATGCCGGAGAAAACGACCCGAATGGGGGTAAAATTCTAAAAAGAAAATGTAGTTACACATTTAGAAGATCTTAGCAAAAACAGAGAGTTGGGTTTTGCTAAATTGAACTCATCATTTCAACTTGACAAGCATGTATTGAGTTACTAGTGTGTATTTAGAGTTTAATAAGCACAAAGAGATTCGAAATTCTGAGAAATCATAAACCCTGATAGAAATGAATTTACAATCTTGAAAATAGACAAATCCTAATGAAACTATAAATAACACTAGATGGGACCAAATGTTAAGAAGTGATCAATAGTTCCCAAATGAGGCAGCATTTTATGCTGTTGAAAAATACACGTTACCAGAGTTTGGGGTCTATAACCTGGTTTGGGAAGGCAGGTCCAAGTGGCTGGAAAAAGCCAGTAGGTTATAAGCAGGAAGCTCATGCTCAGAGTTGTTTAACAGAGTTAAAAAAAAAAAAAGGCTTTTTAAAGAAGAGAGATACTAATTTATTTGATGTGGTTAAGGCATCACTGTGAAATGGGGTGCCCAGGGCATCTTCTGACTCTGATGTCACCGGGGCCCGGGGTTATAAGGTGGTAGCACCATCCCCAGTTCCAGATGCTGTAAATGCCGCAGGCTTCAGCCTCTTTACTGGGAATGGACACGTGAGGAATAGTTTATATTTAACATCGTAGGAACAGTGCCTGCAATTCCCTCCTTTTTATCCTGTCCACAAATTGCCCACTTATATATTTTACTATTATAGGTTTATAAACTTGAATTCTAATATAATAAACCAATAGTGTACTTGGATTAGTCCAAGTGATTGTGTGACTAGAGTTTTATTGACAGAAAAAAATTAAATTATTGTGAGCTATTTGTTAAACCAGTGGCTACCTCTGAATATGTGCACTTCCTAAAATTTGGACAGAGAATCTCACAGCCAATGTATACACTAGGAGGGAAAGGCAATCGAAACTTCTGGGTTTTCCAAGAAGGAAGCTCCCTGACTTACATGTAGAGGTTACAGCGTTCACCCACCTGCAAGCAATGGATCAGGGAGGCTGTAAGTTCCAACCAAGGAGCCATGGTCCTCGGAGGACAGTGAGCCAAGGAGTCCCTTTGTGTGCAGGAGAGACCAGGGGCTCGGATGGACAGGGAGAAGACAGAAAACAGGTTAACAAAATCAGGTATCAGCAGCGAGGTAAGAACCCGCCTAGCAAATGCAGGTGAAAAACTGGTTTTGCTGATAAATGGGTCTAGTAGATTGCATGTAAATTGTCATGGATCCGTTTAGCAAAAGATATGATGGCGACTAGCCAATTGAAGATGCAAAGAATCATTGCTTCCAGTTACAATCTTATCAGGGGAAATAAATTGGTACGTGATTGATGTAAACTCTCTTTATGAGTCACCCTGTGACACTCCTCGTATGTGAGCAGACACAGAGCCCAGACTGAGACATTGCGTCTGCACCCCCCCACCCCTTTCCTTAGAGATCGTTGCCTGGGCTAAAGCCACAGAAGCTATTCAGGGGAGGAGCGAGTTTGAATGCTGAGTCCCCGCCCAGTGCTGTGCTAAGAGCTTTGCATACAACCCCCTTCAATCCCACAGCAATCTACTATCATCTCCGGTTCATAGTCTAGAAACCGTGGCTTCAACGGGTCAAGTGAGCTACTCAAGGTCACATAAGGGGCAGCGGCCGAACTTGGAATCCAACCCAGGACTGATTTCAGAGCCCGGGTTGTCGACATGTAGTCTTCTGCTGGGACCAGGTCGGGAAGTGAGAGCGGAAAACCTGTGAACGATTTTCTCCCTGCTGAACTTGGACTGTGGACCCGCTCTCTCCCTGCTCATGGTGGACGTTTACGGCACGTTTCCACTTTATTTTTGTCTTTTTTTTTGTTTTTTTTTTTGGACTTTAAGAAGATTCGGTAAGAATCACAAAACTCCAAATTTGCTTGCAGTTGAAAGGTCCGCCCCTCTCTCTGCAGCGGGGGAGGAAGGCCTTGTGTATCCTACAGCTCGCTACCTGCTGCTTGGGGCCACCTCCAGGCCAGGGGCAGGATGCGGACTGCTGCAGGGTGGGTTTCCCCAGAAGCGCTCTGCTATGGAGAGTCATGTCAGGGAATGTGTTGGGGGTCAACACATGCCTGTGGAAGAGAGGGGGCAAAGGGAGAAACTGTTTAATCCCAAAGAAGGTGTCAGATTACTCCAGGGGGCGCTCTGGAGCGAGTCAGCCGGAGGTGGAGTCAGGGGCTGGGAATTCGTCTGTACCGCACAGGAATGCGGTTGGATGGGCTGCTGCCCTGGGAAGAGTCGTGACCTTGAGCAAGGTAGTTTTCTTCAGCTGAGGCAGCCACCAAAGAAAGCTGATAGCTGAGGGCGGTCTTTAGGCAGCGCTTATGAAACCTGGGGACAAGGCTGTCTGTTGTGGAGAGGGATCTCCGTGGCACACCGTGGCCCCTGCCACAGGGAATAAGGGCAAAGGGGAAGAACGGTCTTCCTGACCGGAGTCACCTGGCCGTGATGTTTCTTGAGCACAGGAGATTGAATGCTGGTCGCTTTCCTCACCTGTCCTGGTTCTTTGGAGGTCTCCTCAGCATCAAGCACCTCACTCCTGTAGTTCTCATGTTGGCGAGATGCTCTCGGGCTAAGCACGTATAGCACCCCTCTCAGACCCCTTTCATTCTGATTTCCTCCGGTCCATCCATTCTCTGGGTCACTTCACCTTCCACGTAGGCTTCTTGGGTAGGGCTTTGAAAGATGATCAAGGCTGGAAAAGCCTCCACTCTAGCCCAGGAGGTCAGACATCCCTGTTCCCGAGCTCCAGATGTGTAGACCTTTTCAGTATAGTTTTGACTTTGTGTTCTCCAAGAGGAAGACTTGAACTTCCATCTCTTGACTTTCTCAGGAAGGGGTTGGGTACTAAGTCTAGTGTCCCCTCAAACTTCAGCGTTCACCCCTCAAGTTCCCAAACTGGCTCTCTGGGAGACCCCTCACTTGGCTGGAGGTGACCAGAGAAAACATCTCTTCCCATGATCAATTTTCATCTCCCAGCTGCTTTACCTGCCAGCGAATTTTCTTCCTTTTCCTGTCTAGTCTTAGGAGTACTTGGTATCTATGGGATTATGTTCAATCAATGTTTTTGTTTCCATTCTGGGACATTAAGTCAGCTTTTAGCATGCAGTGCTGTTAGACCGTCTTTCACTTACTTGCCTACATTGGCCTGAAACCCTCCGTGGCTCTAATGCAAGGAGGAGTGTTTATAGGTCACTCACAGGAAGGAGGAAGATGGGCATATATGGTGAGTAAGTAGGAAAAATATATCAGTAGCCAGGTTTTCTCCCAATTGCTATTCCTGCCAAGACTGATTTTATATGCCATGGCCGGCAGGATCTTACCCAAACGGCGACTGATAAGGCATGACGTGAAGACTCCATGCTGAGTGTATTCCATCTGCACCGTGCCATCACTTATTTGATTTAGAATGGACCCCAGCTGTCAAAGGCTGTCCCAAATTGCTTGTTTGCTTAAAAGACAAGTCTGACAGAAGTTACTGCAAACATCACACTTCAGCCAACTATTGGCCTTGAGTATTGGGTTTGGAAATTAGTCCCCAACTGATCTGCATTTCATGTTCCTCAAATGGCTTCACATTTTTATGACACATTGTTCAGTCCAAAAAAAAAAAAATGTATTAGTGTCTGTTTTGCTAACGAACTATATTCAAATGTTCTGATAATGAAACTTCCAGCTTAATAAAATGAGAGTCTTGGACTTCGTGTTGTCTAAATACTCATGCTACCACCTCAGCCCAGCTCCATTCTCCTCCATTTTCTCCTTTGGAATGACCCTGGCTGTGTTATGATTTTCCACTTGAATCCACTAAAGAATGCTTTCATTTCCTGGCCAGGAATTGCTGGGTCCTCGAAATCTTGTGGGAAGGCAGGTAGAGGGCACAGCCCTGCGAGCATCCCCATTGGAGGATCAAAGACAGAGCCCGTCTAGCTTGCGACAGGACGATCAGACCTTATACAGGGTGGGTACCACGCAACCCATATGTTAAATACATCCACCTCCCTGTAACAGCATTCCCTCTATTTTTACATGTCATGCTGTGAAGACAAGAACCTGACCAGTCTCCCTGACCAAAGATATTTATGTTTTCTTGTCACCTGATGACTTGCCCCAGCCATCTGGGCCATGCCTTCACTTGTGCATTTTGAAAACATTGAGATTTTTACTTTCCCCTGCGGTGACAAGCAATTTTCACAAGGTTATGCAGTCCGTACAATCAACACCAGAACCCTGGTCAGATACATAAATTTTAAAATATGCCAGCGGGAGTGTCAGTGCACTGACTGGTAAGGGCAAAAATGGCTTTGACTCCCAAGCATCTATTGCTGTTATAAAGGAGCATAGCTTTGGTTTCTGTAACGTCCACTCGATTCTGGTAAACCCTCTGGGACTTAGCAGAGACTCAGTGCAATTCTCACTGTGAATCATTGTGTTAACGACACCTACAGCACTGGCCCCTGTCTCCTGGCTTGCTCAGGTATAAAGTCAGGAAGGATACTGGGCGACATCCTCTGTGTATTTGTCCTTAATGAAGTACAAGACATAGGGTATTATAATCCTTAGATATAGTATGGGTAATAATACCATACATGAGAATAGTGCTGAGATTTTAAAATGGCTTTTACATATCAGTCCACAATGCGCAAGTGGGCGGCTTCATAAGACGTGCTAGAAGCCCCCTCCCCAATAATGTTAAATGAATAATTGGGCAGAGCATATAGGGGGCAACTGGCTCCCCATGGGCCACCGGACATGATTAATCCCATCCCACTGAGAGTCCCAAAGAATCCCACCCTAAGCAGGAAAACCCAGTCTCTATCCCGTTGCCACTTTCTCTCATTTACCAGCAGGAAATATTCAGTCTCGTGAGCAGAGCTTCCTTACAAGTGCACGGATATTTTTATTGATCTCCATTTCCTTGGCCAGCAGGAAATAACAAATGGCAAAGTAAGGGGAAGGTTTGCACAACCAGCTCAGGCTAATGTATCGGTCAGGTCAAGAGACAATGAAGTGGTTAGCACTTGCTAAATGCCCCTAGTCCTCAAGAAATAAACCCGAATGCGATCGATGATGGCCATAAGCACTGACCACATTCAAGTAATAATTGCCATCTAGGAGTCACAGAAAAGCGGGTCCCACCCTCTCCCTGTCCCTTTTGGGTCAGGAAGCTGCAGGGCACATCTCTCTGTGTGATGCCTAATTGATTGACTCCAGGTGATCAAGCTGGAACACTGTCACTCAAGTATCACTGATTTAGGAAGTCCTTTTTATGGAGGAGCTATTCTGTGCAAGATCCCAAGGCGCCTTACGGCACAGGAAAGCATTGCCAAAAAAAAGTTTGGGAATCCTCTCCCCGGCCTCTATCTGAAAATGATCCACTTCTGATTATATTTCCAAGTATACACTGGCCAGGAAGAGAGAAAATAACGAACATTGCCTTCTGTGCTTCTCGAAGGGAAGGATTTTTATTGCTCCCACGGGGTGCACTAAAATGACCTAAATCAAGAAAGTGCCCAATAACTGGTAGGCAAAGTGGTCGTTCCATTTTTCTGCTGATAGCAGTGGCACAGCGCGATTCAAGATTATGAATTTCCCCGCCTCAAAATGTGATTAGGAATCAAGGAACGTAATGACATTACTGTCTTACAAAGACATCGAGACCCTTACAAAGTGCTGGCGCCGCTCTGCTGCCCTGGCATCTCATTTATCTCAGGAGGTGGAGGGCCCTGGGCAGAGAGTGAGGTCTCTTTAAGTCCCACACTGTGCATCGTGTGCTGTTAGAGCCCAGAGCTGAGAACACGCTCCACGGGAGAGCTGATAGGCCAAAACGGAGGGAGAAGGGAAGTTCACAGCTGGGAGGAGGAGGGACAGTGCGATACTTCTGTTTTAAATAGACACAGAGATCATGACACAAAGGGAAGACGAATTACTGTTGCAAATCCTATTCCCTAGAGAAGGTACAACCTGCAGGAGGAGGGAGATGAGAGAGCAGGGAGGAGAACACAGAATTCCATGATTGATATCACCTGATGTTTCACATTATGTTATGTTGACCAAAGGGAGCGATACATTCTGTTTCTACTTCCCAGAAATAGTGCAGGGGATTAGGATGGAGACCTAAGGGTCAAAGAGAAAGGTAACAAAGACCATATACCTGGTACAACATCACTTGAAAGGTACTATCTTTACTTTCTTTTTTCTGTCTCTCTTCCCCTCCCTCTCTCTCTCTGTCTTCCTCCCTCCCTCCATTTCCTTTCCCTCCCCATTTCTTCATTCCTCTCTTTTCTTTTTCTCTCTCTTTTTTGTATTATTAGGACTTATCTAGGAATCTGTGGATTTTAAACCTCAAGACGTTTCATTATTTCCTTCAAGTCCCTACACTTAGAATGTAGAATAATTTCCAAAGATCTTCTTTCCCTTCATTTAAAAATCATGTGTTTTTATTTGCCTCTGCCTGTCTTCTCAATGGGAGGAGTTTCTTTTTTTCAGTTTTGCAGCAATTTGAACTCCATGGGCAGACTATCTGGAGAAAGAGGAACGGAGTTATTTTAACAAGAATCCTCTGGTTAAAAGAATATTTCAAAAGAGATTCCCTATGAGATTACGTGACTTTCTTCCCAGAATTCCCCTGGGAACGCAAACACCACCTAAGCAATTACAATCATTTACCAAAAGAGCACCTAACGTTATGACTTGCCAGGAAAGCACAGAGCAATGTGTGGAAACGGGCAGTGTGAAATCGGCTTTACGAGGAGCACTTATTGTTAGAGTCATTCCTTGAGTTACAGTACACTTGGACAGGAAATATACATCAAAAATTCAATACTCGCTGTGATGATATCATAGTAAATAACTCATTTATCTTAGTTTGAAGGTAATAGCTTGCCAAGTCAGGACTCAATCATGAAGAATATTAGAGTTCTCACCGTGGGATGGTTTTCCTGTAGAATATGAATCACTTAGTTGTGTACGCTGGCAGCGTCGGGCTGGAGCCGCCCCCTATAGGCTACGGAGGGCCAGTGTGTGCTGCTCTTCACAAAATCCGTGCTCAGAGACTTCAGATTGGGAACCTGAAATCAGTAATGATGGGAGTACTTATACCATGAAAATCAGCAAATATTACAAATCGGCACCCACCCCACCAAGAGCTGGTTGTTAAACATCCACCGGACACCACTACACGCAGAAGGGAGGAAGGAAGAGAGAAATGTGGCTCATGTTCCTACTTCATTACAATGCAACAGCCCTATTTCATTAAAATATTAGTTCACGATTTGCATAGCTGTGGCCGAAGACCAGCGTGCTGTTTATCTGGCCACAAGATGGGCTCCTGATGAAAATGAATAAGAGAACAGATCCCCTGGGATATTATCCGGTTGGTTAGGGTATTTGTCTTTTCTGTCCCTTCACAGGGGGTTAGGTAAAAGAGGGGAAAATGCAACTGTTGCAACCAGTGTCGCCTTTGGCCCTGAGGGTTGGTGTTAGGGACCACGGCTGGGCTTCCCAGACCCATGGCCACAGGAAGCCTATTCTGAGTTTCCATGGCACGGCACACTGTTGCTCACCTACCTGCGTACGATTTACATCTTGGCTTTCATTGTTCTCATTTTCTTTGAAAATAAACTCAGAGGCTCACAGACACCACCTGTATCTTGTTAGCGTATAACACATGAACAGGCTTTCCCAATGCCCCTGGACTCCAATCTTTCAGCTTTCTTATGCGCAAATCTGAAGGCTTTTAGAAATAATAGAGATAAAGGATCAGCATCTTGGGGTGGCATGGCCAAAACAGATCAATCAGAGTCACCATTGCTTTAAGAACTATCCGTTAAAAACAAACAAAAAATATACAATTGTATTTGGCTTCCAAGCCTTAAACAAATTGCCCTTAGCGGGAGTAACTTAACTGGCCAAGGGCAGGGGATGGCGAGGAGGCCACAGGGGGACCCACCATTGACCAGGAGGTGGTGAGCAGCAAAGGGAAATCTGATGTCACACGTTCGCTTTGTCTGAAGCTCAGCGAGCAGCCCTCCTTCCTGTTATTCCCACTGGAAACAAGTACCAGCGATGTGTCTTCACAGATGGCTCCTAAAGCACATCCCCTGCTCAGTCATTAGTCATTGTAGTGGGTAGTCGGGGACTTGTTTTATGTGCAAGAACAAAAGAATTTCTTTTTTCAATTTTGCAAAACTGAGCCTTGAAATTCAAGGAGAGGGGAATGGCTCTTCTCTCTCCCCCACTTATGAAAAACCCACACCTCTCCTTTTTTCTCTCGTTTGTCTACGCATGCGTGATACTTCGCATATAACATCTTACCTGGCATGTGTCTGCAAGGGGAGGGGGTTGTATCATCTTCATTTCATGTGCCCTGTATCACGTGCATAGGATCCTGTTGGTGCCAATAAATGGTAATGACTTAATCTTAGTTTTACCTTTTTGGGGGATTTTTGTCCACCCGTTACTAAGTCAATAAATATATTAAGCACATGGTAGTGAGGTCTATGTGTGCCTTGAATTCAATAAAATTCTTCTGCTACAGAGCCTCTGTTGGGGAATTTTTAGTGTTCAAACAGAGTTTTTTTATTATTTAGTTTATTATATCCATTATATGTTAGAATCATCTTAAACCCCTGGCACTCTGCTTGGCATATAGTTGATTCTCAACAAATGCTCTTCTCTTTCCAGTCCCCTAATAGACTCAGACTATTCAGCTGAGTTTGCTCCCTGATTTCAGGTGTTCTCTGGGCCACCTTAGCAGCGTGTGTCCACAGGCAGGCTGGGCAGAGGACAGGGTACACCTATACACTCCTTCCCTACAGCCACCATCTGTACCATGGCTTGTCCATGGCCACATAGAGCCTCAGCAGTGTGGCAGGAAGCTTGGATCGTTGGCTCTGGGGTCAAATGATCTTGTTTACAGCCTGGTTTTGCCACTAATTTGTTTCACTTTCACAAGGTATGTACCTCTCTCAGCCTCAGTTTCCTCATAAATGAGGATAACTCAAGTGGGTTGGCTGCAAAGGGGTTAAAAGAGACAATAGAGATAAAGACCTTACCACTTCATATCAATGGTAATTGTTGTTAGCATTATTCTAGGTGGTTCCCTGTGGAGCCGGCTCTCTGAGGGTGGCCCATTGCCCTGTCCCCTCACCTTCGTGCTCCCCAGACTATGGGATGAATATGGCTACAGGGTTGGCAATCCAGTAGAAATTCTGGGACATTCAAAATTTGAATCAAAATCTTGTTCATGTTCGAGTTCTGTGCTCCCTCCCTGGGTCCCAGAGGTCCCTCTCCTTTGGAATTCACTTCCTTCTCTGTCCTCTGACAAATTCCCTGCCTCATGTCCCTCCACACACCCAACCCCTGGCCACCCACCAGTTCTGTTCCATCATAGGGGGTTTAAAAACACCTCTGCCATCTTTCCATAAAAAAATTTGCTTTATCTACCTCTGATAATCTCCAGATGAGCATCTTCCACCCCCTTAGCTAAGTACCTGGGTCTCCTGGGGGTGGGGCCACAGGAGGACCCAGAGGAGTAGGAAGCAAGCCCCACTTCAAGTGAACATTAATGGGGGATCGGTGAGCAGAAGGTCCAGGGAAACCGTCTTCAGAAATGTTTACATTTAAAGATGGATTTGGTGGGGGGCGGGGGGAGCTAGTATATTCCCCAACATTGAAAACATCCAAGCACAGACTGAGAGATCTCTGCTGTACACACTGAAATCCTGGGAAGGGGAATGGATAAGATGACCAAATCCCAGCTACCTTGATTCTATCAGAATTTCACATTATTTTGGCATTATAATCATTATGTAACCATGCAGAAACTTCATTTTTTTAAAAAAGATTTTATTTAGTTAGTTTTAGAGAGAGGGAAAGGGAGGGAGAAAGGGAGGGAGAAAGACAGGGAGAGAAACACCAATGTGTGGTTGCTTCTTGCACATCCCCCTGCCCGGGACCTGGCCCACAACCCAGGGATGTGCCCTGACTGGGAATTGAACAGTCAAGCCTTTGGTTCACAGGCCAGCACTCAATCCACTGAGCCACACCAGCTAGGGAAGAAACTTTGTCTTTTAATATGACCTTTTATCCTTTCTTTTGTTTCAAACTGGCCTCATCCAGCACCCTGACCCACCCACCTCCCTCTCCCTTGCAGACCACTCCCTTCATCATGAGGCCCTCAGGACAACAAAGTTCCAATTAGCATCAGATAATCTCAGGAACAAAGGCTCAGGTCTGTTAACCACAGAGACAGAATTTCAGTCAAACCAGAGATAACATCTACGCTTGTGTTTTAGCTCCAGGTTCAGAAAAGCCAAATGTCTCCACCAACCACACCCTTGTGAAACCAGACAGACTGAGGCCATGACTGACATCAGGACCAGATGCAATGATCAAACTACCCCTTATCCTAGTGCCGGCAAAGCAACAGAGACCACGACCTGACCCTACCCAGGACCCCAACTCCCTTAGTCCCCTATGTAACCCATCCCCCGGAAGCCATCAAGAAGCCAGGTTTGGCACCATTTCCTTAAATAAACTTACTTTCTCTGCTGAAAATTCCTGTTTGTGTCTTTTGGGATTTGATGCACACAGGCAAGTGCACCCCTTCAGCTCGATAACAATTATAATATTTTAAAGTTAAAAAATCTTAGACAAAAGTGTGACAGTGTCTCACGCGTGCATGTGCGGACACACACACACACTTCATCCACACTTGCAACTCTTTTTGCAGGCTGAATTAGGGTGCAATCAAGACCTTCCAATTTTCAAAAAGAGCACTCCAGAACGATCAGGGCAAACTCAGAGATTAGCTGCAGCTCTCCGTTTGGTTAATCCTTTTTATCATGCGAAAAGCAGCTCTGCCGCTTTCTGTGGAGACCGAGCAGGGGCATTTGTTAATAAAAATCCACTTTGCATGTTCCACTTGCATAAGGCCATTGTTTCAGGCTGACTTGATTTGAATGACAGGGATCTGTCCCACCTTACGAATAGACCCAGTGAATCGGGCCACTTACCTGGGAGAAAAGGGGAATCTGAGTGTTCAGCGCATATCTGGAATCAGGCTTGTCTCCTGGGAAGAGCCCAGGTGCTCTATTACTATGTCTTCAATTTAAAACCCATCTTTCATTTGACACTTGAATCTTTATCCCCAGGGCCTCTTATGTCTTCTACAATTTTCCGCAAAATATGATTCAGCAAGACTCATTGCATACTTGCTAGGTACCAGGTACTATGGTATGCATTGGGGGGAAGAGAGAAACATCAGAAATAGAAAAGGACATGATTCCTGCCTAAAGGGATTTAAAATCTACTGGGAGAAGAAGTAGTGGCTAATACTGCCAGTTAGGTTATCGAGTTATGGTATTTATTTAAAAGACTTTAAAGAAGAGTTGTAAAGAAAAGACCATTGCAGAGAAAATTCCTCAAGGAAGGAGGCTGGGCAGAATGACATCAAAATGCTGATGGGCGTTGTGTTGTGGCTCTGAAATCCAGCCAATCATTTTTCTTTTGCTATTTCCACATTTTATTCAATAAGATTAGAATTCTTTACAATAATGAAAATATATAAATTTTAACATTCTTCTAGAGTATGTTCTTTCTCCTTAAAAACATAGCCATGATGTCTTTAAGAATTTTCTTTGAGGGACAGGCAAATATCAAGTTGAAATCAATATCAATATGAATAGAATTTATAAAATTTGTGGCCTGTATATGGTTCTGTGAACATATACATATATGTATGCATACTAAATGGATATATTGCTGCATTTGAAACACACATGTGTATCCACATATTTCACATATATTTCACACAGGTGTGTGTATCCACACACATATGTGTGTACATAACATACTCATTGCCAATTCTAGAATGTTCTTGAACTAATGATGGTTGTTTTGATTTCTGTCCCTTGGCTCTTTTATTATTCTAGTGATTGGAAAGACAGAATTTCACCATTTAATTTTACTAACACTAGTATCTGTGGTGGAGAGTAAAAGGTACCTGAGTGGCGAGACTTAGCTCTGGGTTCAGATCCCAATTCTACCACTCAGGGTTTTTCCCTGTCTGGGGATGTATGGAAGTTTCTCAGCCCCCTGTCTGAATCATCTCTGGAGGAATGGAGAAGTCCGTCAGGTCCTTGCTGATACCATTAAGGCCACTGAGTCACCTGGGTTAGGGATAGAAGGAAAAAATTGAGAAGCTCTTCCACCTGCATGGACCTTAGAGGAAGTGTTTGGAAATCTAGCCTAACCCCTCTCTACGCCTATTGTGCACATACTTTAACTGCAAACACCATAATTGTTCACCAGCTTTGGATCTTCCACTACCCATCAACTTGCTCCACCTACTTTCTAAAGGGCGTTTCCATGGCACAGTGACAGCAAACATTGGGTAGAGACAAATAAGAGCTACTACAAATAGCTATGTGTAAAAGGTCTAACATGGGTAAAGTCCTTACTGTCATCATTTAATTTAATAGCCATGAGAATCCTCCCAATTGGCTTTTTTTTTTTTTTTTTTTTTGCAGATGTGGAAATACAGTCCAGAGAACCAAGTCACCTGCTCAGGGAGGGCTAGCTAATGATGGAAGGGACAGGGCATCGACCTGACATGCGCTGCCTTCCAGAAGAACCAAGGGCAGAGCAACGCCATGGATAAAAAATGATGCAGAATCAGCTAGTTACAGGCCTCAAGGAGGACTCTGCAGTACTTTGATCTGATTTTCCCTTTGCCAAAAGACCTTTATTTACTTCAAGGCGAGGAGATAAATCTTCTCCCATAGCCGTTCTGGGTTTTGTTCATCAGTGCGCAGAGAGGAGGGAGGGAGGGAGGGCGGGAGGAAGCAGACACCACTGAAAACTGTTAGCCTTGGGATGCCAAGAACCAAAACTTCAGCTGTGGGACCCAGATCTTTGCATTAAGCCCTTTCGAGAGCCCTACTCAACCATACGCTTAATCTGCCCTCTGCTCCAGAGGTTCTCAGTCCAAGTCCTCTGGCTTTGTTGTTCCCTGGTCCTTCTCTTCCATTTGCATGAGAACCTACTGAGACCAGGGTTGTTGTGAATGTCAACATAGAACAAGAAGTGAATAAAATTACTTCGAACATTGAAAAGAGTAGGGAAGGGCATAGGAGAACGAAAATCGCGAAGTCATTTTTTAAAAAGAGGTCAGCACCTCTAATCCTGTGCTTAACATGGGTATAGGAAGGACTGGGCCTGGTCAATTGCCCTCTCTCAGTGTTAAGCGGGGGCTACTAGGAGCCCAGAAGCCAAGAGAGCATGAAGTCCTTACGGAAACGCAGTGGGGAGCCACAGGGACTCCACAGTGATGGCTGTCGCAGCCCCATGCTAAGGCAGTGGGCGGATGCTGGGTGTTGGAGGCAGCCCCCCCAGGCACTAATCATCACCAGAGGATGGGCTGGGCTTCTGTGCCTAGGCCCTCTGTGCACCTTTCAGGAGCAACAGATCCCCAGAAAGTGCAAGGGTCACCAACTCCAGATGGCCACATCACCATTTAAGTCATATCACACTGGGTTCAGGGTCCCTCTTCCAGCTAATCAAGCGATTTAAGCCCTCAAGCTGTCTCAGGCAGGGCCTGCAAAGAATAAAGTTTCTGGAACATGTTGCATTGTAGATGTAAGGGCCTGAGAATCAACACCACATCCCAGGGCTGTAGAAATGATCGATTGCTTACCTCTCGCGGAGTGTCTCTCAGCTTCATCCCATTAAAATGAATTTGTTACCCTGTAAATTGAAATGACCAAAGGAGGAGACATTGTTTTTCTTCTCTTATCTTTGTACCCCTTCTTGGAAATAATTGGTGGAAATAATGAGATGAGCCAGGTCCGGAATGTCATGCTGAAAAATTTGCAGCCTTGTCTAACATTCTGGTTAATCCCTTCATCCTGCAACTGAAGAGGACCCGGGCCTCGTTACCTTCCCAGAGTCCAAAAAGGAGATGTAAATAAATTTTTCATTTCCCTTCTTGTCAATTTAATATTGGTAAATGTAAGCTTCACACTGAACCAGGGAGTAAACAGTCAATAAATATAATTTATAAGGGTAATCACAGTGGAAAAGACTATAAAACACTATCCTTTGAAGTTTAAGTCTTAGTAAAAAATACAAAATCTATTTTTTTAGTTAAAAAAGGTTATATGTGGGCTAAATATATAATAAGTAATTATACATTTATAATATATAATAATATATTATAATTTAAATTATAATTTATATATAAATAAATTTAAATTTGTATTACAATATATTATAATTTATAATAATGTAAATGTAAATTTATAACACATAACATAATTATGTATTTATAATTTTTTGAAATTACAAATATGTCATATATAGGGACAACTATATAACATGTATATGTGCATCTGAAGAATAAAAAATGAAGCAAACACCCAGATAACCAAACAGAGCACTGTCTACCTGTATTTCCCAACCAGACTCATCCCAAGACAACTACTCCTGACTTCCTGGTTGTCATTCCTCTGCTAGACTCTGTATTTTATTGTCTATCTAGGTACCTTCAAACAAACATTTAGTTCTACCGATTTGGGAACTTCTTTCTTCCTTCATTATCACATTTGTGAGACTTATCCACACTCACCTGTCTTGCTGCAGGCTCCTCCTTTGCATTCCTTAGAATATTCCATTGCATGAGCCTACCACAACTTTTTACTCTGTCTTCCGTGTTAGACGCTGGCTCCTTTTCGGTTTGTTCTGCACAATATGGTGAAAGGAAACACAGAAAGATAAATCGGAAGTGGTGAAATTAGTTACCATGGGATGGGAAGGAAATGGCTACAGGGAGAAGGAAGAAGATTTTTCTTACGACACCTTTTTAAACACATTTTTCGCCTGTGAACCATGTTAATCTGCTCCATACTCAAGAAATAAAAGTAATTCAACAAGAAATAAAAATAATTTTGAAAAACACTAAAACTGCGTATCAACAGAAACAACTGATCCTAGCTGTATCAATTTTTAACACTCAGAGAAAACAATAATGCAGGTGAGTTTTACACAAGTATATTGACTGTAGGCTCACTGGCTCGGACCTAGAGAGGGAGAGAGAGCGCCTTTAGCTTTAGCTCCGAATGGGAGAAGCCGCCACCGGAGAGTTTGCCACAGAGCAGTCAGACGCTCTGCCTCAGGAACAGACAGGACTTCTTCACTGCTGTTTTGAGGACACTCTGAAGCAGGAGTTGGAAAGCAGCAGCAGTTGGGTCTTAGAGCTGAGAAACAGGTCAGGAAACTATTGTAGTAACACAGGGAAAGGAGGGCAGTGGCTTGAACCAAGGTGGCTCCAGCAAAGTTGGTATTTGAATTCTGGCTGTAGCCCTGGCTGGTGTGGCTCAGTGGGATGAGTGCCAGCCTGCAAAATGATGGTCACCGGTTCGATACCCAGTCAGGGCATGGGGGTGTGCAATGAACGTTTCGCTCCCTCTCTGCCTCCCCCTGTCTATAAAAAATAAATTAAATCTTTAAAAAGTTTTTGGGTATAACTTGAAGGTAGACATACAAGATTTGCTAATGGATTATATGTAAATTATTAGAGAAACAGTAATGTCAAAATGAATTCAAGGATTTGACTTGAGCAACTGAAAGAACAAAGTTGCCATTTACTTTTTGGAGAAGAATAAGAAAAAGCACATTTTGGAAGAAAAACAGGACTTTAATTTTGAATATGCTGTTTGATTGTATATTATACATTAGAACATCATATTAAGTAGGTGGCCAGATATAAGCACCTGGAGTTTAGCAACAAGTCTGCAGTCTCAATAGAAATCAAGGAATCATCAACAAACAGCTGCCATTTAAGGCCACGGGGCTGGTTGAGGTCACCAAGGGAGGGGATGTGAACAGGGAAGAGGGGTGGCTTTGGGGCACTAATTAAACCTGTGGCATATCTATAGCTCGAAACAACACCGGAGGAATCCGAATGGCCGCCTCCTCAATTTAATGCCAGATGAAAAATGGGGTTGGGCTCTCCTGGAAATAAACCAACCAACCAACCAAAGGGCTGGATGGTAGGGTTAAACTTCCCCATATCAACGGAACATTGAATGTGGATGAACTAAATGCAATGAAGCGTTCTCATGACGCATACATTCACGCACAAAGATAATTATGTAAGTCAATGAATACGTTAATGAACTCGATTACGATGATCATTGTACAATGTATACGTATATTAACTCATCGCATTATATACCTTAGAAATTACAAATAAATAAAAATTTTAAAAGGGCAGGATTTGAAAAATTTAAAAATAAATCAATAGGATGCCTTACCAAAATGAAGAAAAGCAAGACCTAACTGGCAAAGTGATACGAGTATGGTGTGGTCCCTGTCCGTCCTGCAACGCACGGTTTCCAGGAGCCTTATCCATGGCTAGACGATTTCAGGTGGTGTGTGTCATGGGAGAAACGCCAATGTGGGAGTCACTCATTCCTGTTTTGAATTAGGGCTCTGTTCAATGTCAGTTCCGTGACATTGGAGGAACTTTTGTTTCCTTATCTATTACACAAATAATTAAATGAATAAAATAATATACATATATATTTATAAATAAATGTAAACATATTAAATGTAAAACCAGTAAATCCCCAAGTGTTGTAAGGATGAAACGGTGTAGTGTTTACAAAGCGTCTCTGTTAGAATCGGCACAAGGAGGCGTCGGCAGACTCCCCATTATGGGCTAGGAGGGCAGTTTCATGACGGTAGGAGGGGAGGAAATGGGAGGACCCAGGGGAGGAGGAGCTGATGCTGAAGCAAAAGAAAGATCAGCAGTTCCCAAGACCCTATTTTCACTCAGATTCACTTCCTTGTGTAAATTGCAGAAAAGCAACTTAATGTGAGATGCACTCTCAACATGGCTGTGAAATATGTTCATAAAAGTGGATAATCTCCCATCCTCTGAGAACCTTCTCCATCGTTAGCGGCACACATCCAGAAACTGAACCCCATTAAAGTTTCCACAAGTCCTTGTTAAAACTCGCCTCTCTGAGAAGGAAAAAAGTTAGGTGTGCTACTTCTCTTATAAATGTATGTCAACAATTTTCATTTATAAAAAGTAGCTTTACAAATATCTGTCTGAAAATAATGCTAACCTTCCTGAGTAAGGTGGAGAAGCAAAATTGATCAATGTGTGAATGTAAATAGAACTACTTTTATGTTGGGAATGAGTTCAGGGAAGTGTAGATAGGTAGGGAAAATATATCATTAACAACTCACTAAACCAATCTCCCATAGACTCTACCATTGCTTTAAACCAGGGGTCTGTGTGCCCAGCAAAGGGTCAGGTAGTAAATATTTTGGCCTTTGTGAGCCACGTATAACCTGGGATACAACTATTCAACTCTGTTTTATAGCATGAAAGCATCCACAGACAATACAAAATGAATGGGTATGTCTATGTTCCAATAAAACTCGGTTTACAAAAACAGATGGCAAGTATGGTCTAAGCTTTGTGACTACATACCAAGGTCAAAGCTCATATCTTGCAGTGTGAAACTTAGAATATTGATAAACAGGGTGAGGAAAATGAGTACTTATTAAAAGTCAGTTATGGACTGGAAACTGTGACATTCATGTCTCCCCAAACTTGTACAGCTGTTGTGAAAAGGGGGCCCCTCATCTATGATTTGTACATCCAACCCCTTCTCCAGAGGCACCTTGATGACAGTGGCAGTGGTTTTTGGACTCAGAGAGATTTCCAAAGCCTAAATTCTTTCCATTACTCTAAAATGAGGAATTCATGCAGTACAATTTTTAAAAGTGAGAAAGGCTACAAAACAAAACAACAACAAAAAAAAGAGATAAAGCATGAGAAAGACTCAAGTCACTGATAACAAAGGTATTTTGTAACGAAACTGGACAAAAACACCCCCCGCGAAGCCCCCACAGCTCTGCGCCAGTGAAGTCAAGGAGGGATGACTCTGGGCAAAACCCTAGGTTTTCAGGACTTTGCTCCCCAGATTCAAACAATCAGTGACTTCGTCCCTACTCTAACCGACATCAGGAGGTCTGAGAGCAGAACTCTTGATTTCCCCCCTGGGAGGGACACAGTTTGTGAATAGGAAGGTGTGAGGCTGTTAAAGTCTCCAGGGCACAGATATTTGTAAAGTTTTCCCAAGATTTATGGCACTCACTGCTTTCTGCACTATTAAGGGCCACTCGTGTATAAATCTGGCGAAGGAATTTCCTTCTCTGTTGACAAACACATCCCTCGGGGAATGACTGACACGAAAGCAATCTCTATTCCCCGTGCCTCGGGTAGTGCCCATCCATTCTGATGCCAGTGCTGGCATCTGGAGCCCCAGAAATAGTCATTAATTCCACCATGAGAGTACATCGAATAAATAAGGGCTAACATTAATCAAAATGTGACCAGGGTTTCAATCAGGCAGCCCAGGACTTGACACAAAGAATGTAAATGTTATTGCAAGTCACATCAAACCTGTCAGTGAATGAAATCTGAACCCCGAGAAACTGGTTGCTGTCAGAGAAGGGGAAGACTGGGCGGGGAGGGGTGGCCTGAGGCGGACGACGCTCTCAGTCCTCTCTCACCTCTGCCAAGATTTTTCAGTGAGAACAAAACCCAAATCTTTAAATGTGTGGATACTTTATTTTATTCTTCAAAATATATAATGTTATAATCTTCCAAGCTTATCTTTAGAGGGATTGATCTTTGGTGTCCCAGCCCATCACACCCCAGGGGAGAAATGGTGGCCATCACAGAAAGTATGTCATATCCGCTTCGAGGGCAGGAAGTACAGTGTCTTGGTCGCCCTTACAAATAGGAGGTACTTGATTGTGAAATAAATGAGCAGGTTCAAGGACTCAATAAATCACAAGTAGCTCCGTAAGCATGGAACATTTTGTTAGGTTCTGCAGATAAGCTATCACCTCATTAGAATAATGCACCGCTTAAGCCAATGAAAAATATTAAGCTTGAGAATTAAAGCTCCTAGTTAAAAATATGGATAGAGCTGAAAATGCGGGTCTACTGGGGTTAAAAGGTGCATCAGGCCACCTCTTCCTTCTGTTCGAAGTGGCTGTTCATCTCACCCACAGTAAAATCTGAAGCGCTTCCAGCGGCCGACGAGATCCTGTGTGATCTAGCGCAACGCCGCCCCCTCCCGCCGTCATTGGCTGCAGACGCCCAGGGAAGCATGTTCTCATGCCCCCTTGAATGCTCTCAGTGGACTGTAATTTTTCAAGGGCCCTCTCTTGCTGAAGGTCTGAGTGGCCCACCCTCATGGCTGCCAGAATGGGCCAGGCCGAATGAATCAGACCCAAACCCAAAGCACATATTTTTGCAGCCTAACGTTTCTCTTTTAGATACCATGTGTATTCTCTAAGTGGACTCCCACGAGTTCCACTGAATTGGGATGAAAGATTTTTTAATTATAAAAATATACATTATTAACTATTTTTGAGAAATTCATTTCCATCTTTCTCTCATATTTACATCCCGGAGCCTCAGGGTGACATCACGTTGACTAATAGAGGTGATTAACAGAGAAATTAAGAGGGAAAAGATAGTCTTTTCCATTTACCCACATGCTTATGAATTCCAGTACTCTTTAACTGGACATGCTCATTAATTTTAGAGAGACGGGGAGGGAGGGAGAGAAGGTGAGAAACATCGGTCGGCTGCCTCCCATACAGGTTCTGACCTGGGGACCAAACCCACAACCCAGGCATGTGTCCCAAACAGGAACCGAGCCCGCGGCCTTTCAGTTTATGGGATGGTGCTCCAACCAACTGAGCTACACTGGCCAGGGCGAATCCAATACTCTTTACTCCTTCCAAAAGTTTTGTCTCTATTTGGTGCCATTTCTATTCAGCCTCAGAAACTTCAGCATTTCTTTAATTTTGAATTGCTTTATTTCACCTTCATTATGTTTTTGAATTAATAGGCTTGAATTTTTAGAGGTTTACAAAAAAGCAGAGCAGAAAGTACTGGGAGCTCCCATAAACCCCCTCTTCTCTCACCTCTGTCTCTCCTGTTACTTACATTAGTTCAATATAGTTGTTACAGTCGATGATTCAATATTGATACAGTATTATTAACTAAAGGTCACAGTTTACATGACTGTTTCCTTTTTGTGTTGTACATTCTATGGGCTTTGACGAATGTGTGATGACATGTGTCCAGCCTTATAGCATGGCACACTGCATAGTTTCACACCCTAAAAATCCCCTGTGCTCTACCTGTTCACCTGTGTCTTCCTCCCCTGAACCCCTGGCAACCACTGCTGTTTTTAGTCTCTACGGTTTTGTCTTTTATAAAATGTCATCTAGCTGGAGTCATCTAGGGTGATGGTTAATTTTAAGTGTCATCTTGACTGGGCCACAGCGTGGCCAGCTATTTGGCTAACCATTATTCCGGGTGTGTCTGTGAAGGTGTTTCTGGATGAGACTAACGCTTCAGTTGAGAGACTGGTAAAGCCGACTGCTCTCCGTAAGCTTCCGTTGTCTCGCCGTCTTCGAGCTGGGACATTGATCTTCTCCTGCCTTTGGACTTGGGCTCAGACTGGAGCTGCCCGAGTCTCCAGCTTGCCGACTGCAGATCTGGGGACTTGTCACTTGTTACGGACTAACCTCCGTAAGTGTGTGAGCCATAATTCCTTATAATAAATCTTTATGTGTACATAGGATATATATCCTACATATAGACAGATATGTATGTATCCTATATGTAGATACATATATATTGATCCTACATATAGAGAGATACAGATTGATGTGGCTCTATATTTATATATGTATCTCCTACTGGTTCTGTTTCTCTGGAGAACATGACTGACATGCTAAGTATGTGGCCTCTTCAGACTGGCTTCTTTCACTTAGTAATATGCATTTGAGACCACACAATGTCTTTCTGTGGCTTGATAGCTCACTTTTTATCATTCAATAATATTCCATTGTCTGGATGTACCACAGTTTATTTTTCAATTCACCTACTGGGGACATCTTGCTTCCTTCAAAGCTTTGGCTATTAAGAAGAAAATTTTTGTGCGGAAAGAGTTTCTCGACTCATTTGCATATTTACCAAGGAGTGAGATTGCCAGGTCACGTGGCAAAGTACCTTTAGTTTTGTAAGAAATTGCCAAACTACCTTCCAGAGGGGCTGCACCATTTTGCATTCTCACCAGCAAAGGTCACCTTCATTTCTGAAAGATCTTTCACTGGATATAGAATTCTGAGTTGACGATTTCTTGTTTTTCTTGGAAAGGTGTTATCCTCCTGTCTTCTGTGCTCCATTGTTTCTGATCAGAAGTCAGTGATCAGGCAGATTGTCATGTCTGGGGGTGATTGCAAGAGGTTTTCTTAACCTTTCACTTTCAGCTACTTGGCTATGGTGTGCTTACGTGCGAGTTTCTTTTCATTCACCTCATCCAGCTGCACGTCTCCTGCAATTAAATGACTAGATAAGAATGTCTGAAAGTCATCATCAGTTATTTTTAGGTAAGCAAATTTATATAAAGCATTTAGAAGCATGCTTGTCACATGGTATCAGCCATTATTAGTTACCTGTGGAAAGTATTTCTTTTTAAAAAATAGCTATTTTATTTACATATGTGAAACTATAACTAGGTAATATTTATTGTGCAATTATTTTTTAAGAAAAAAGTTGCTCCTCATAGATGGAGCAAAGGTAAGTCAGGGCTAAGCATTACTGATCATTATTACACATTCCAAGTTAAATAAATACCAATGGACATGAATTTCTCTGTGCACTAGTTACCCAAAGTGAGAGATGCAAATATTATGGTTTAATAAAGACTTTAATCACCTTGGAAAGAGAGGCAGCTGGGAAAGAGTAAAAGGCTAAATTGCTTCCGCTCAGGAAAAGGCTGCTCGGACCCTTTGAAGTAGAAAATACAGTACTTTGAGAGGTAATACACTGCAATTAGGGTCATGGAAAGCAGCCCTGAGAATTCAAATGTGCTTCTTTTGTTCCTAAGGGGAACAGCCTTTGTCATGGCTCCTTCTGCGATCACGCCCTTTTCTCCTAAATAATGGTTTATTTCAAGACTAGTAACTAATTTATGTTTAAAAAGAATTTTTCACACATTTTATCTCCATGAAACCTCATAAAAGCTAATAGGATGATCGTGTCTGTTTTAATTGCAGACTCAGGCAGGCTCAGTAACTTTTTGAGAGGTAAATGCACCCAGTTAGTAGCTGACTCTGACATGGAAACCATACATTGCAATGCCAGACTCTGTACAACTGAACACCCCACCATGTTACCATTGCAAATAAAGGTCAATTAAATAGCCCATCGCATGGTGAAGTGAATCTGCAATAACTAAAACCCTAACACCAGAATTCAGTGGGTTGGACTTTAGCCAAAGCCTGAGGCACTGCAGGGAGTTCTAGAAACACAGGAGAGAGTTACAGGGTTACAGCAAAGAGCAGCAGCCCCTGCAGGAAAGAAAGAAAGCACAGTTTTGTGCAAGTGCCCGAAAATGCACTCACAAGAGGAGGAAAGGAAATGGGACCCAGTGCAGACCACAGAATGCAGACGCGGGGCGGAGGGGAGGGGGAAGGAGGGTGGCAAGAAATAACAGGAGACATGGCAAGAAGACAAGGAGTTCTCCAGGAGAGAAAGCGTCATACAAAAGATAAAAGAATGGAAGCTACTGGTACCCTAGCAGCAACATAGAACTGTTCAGCCCTGGTCCATAATATGCACTATTTCCCGATAGCCCAGAGGGACAGAGTAACTACGAAGCCCCAGATCCACTGCTGATAAGAGAGGAGGCAAAAATTGGAACAGGTCCGACCGACCGTCTTAAGGACTCTGAGAATTCAGAATCGAGTGTAACCGTGGCCGGGTGGTAGGCATTGAGTAGGGAGCTAGGCTGTCAGTCAGGGGGCAGATACGAGAAGAAAGAAGATGAGACCCAAGAGGGAGGAGAGGGAGACAGCAGGGACAGAGAACCAGCACTGGCACACTGGCCTCTTCTCTCCTGACCAAAGCTACGAGTTGGGAGAAGTAGGTAGTAAAAAAAAAAGAAAAAAAAAGTCATTTCAAATCTGGAATTACCAAAACATCTTCTGTAAAGATATTTCTAAGTTTGCCCAGAGTGTGCCTGCTACTCTGAAGCAACACCATTTTGACTTAAATTTGCAGTGGAAGAACCCGCTCAGGGAGCATCTGAAGCAGTAATAACATTTGATAGTTGCACATCCCTTTTAGTTTTTGGAGAGTGTTCGCACACGTATCGTTTGGTTCTGCAAAATTCTGTGGCAATGTTATTGATGTTTCAAGGGGGTTTTTTTTAGAAGGAAAAAATCATCTCAGTAAGGCCCAGACTGGCAGCAAAGGCATAAGCCAGGCATTAGCAGACTTGGGTTCACATCCTGCTGCGGGCTGGCGGGTATTCGTTTGTAACACAGGGGGAGTGACTGACTTTTCTGAGCTTCAATTTCCTATGTGCAAAATAGGGATTATAGCTTCCAGCTTGCAATACTTTTGTTCCTCTATGTAAGGTAATAGGGGTACGTAAAATACCCAACCCTGCCTGAAATAAAGTGGGCGCTCAGTGAAGAGCAGGTCTTACTTTAATTAGTCAGGATTCTTGGCTTCGAGTGACCAGAGTCCGATCCAAATTATTTTACTTATTATCTTAACTGAGCTGGAGCAAGAGCAGGGATGCAGCTGCACCGTGACAATGACAATTGGCAACATGACAGCAGCGGGGACATTGCCCCCTTTTCTCTTCCAGCTCTCTTCTGGCTGTACCCCGCGAGCTACAGTAACACAGCTCCTTGGAAGGTCTCATTTTGCCCTCATGTATTTGCTACAACTGGCTATACTATTAAAATTCCATCTACATGGCCCTGGCCAGGTGGCTCGGTTGGTTGATTGTCACCCTGTTGCACCAAAATGTTGTGGGTTTGATTCCCAGTCAGGGCACAAGCTTAGGTTGTGGGTCTGAACCCTGGTCAGGGCGCACACAGGAGGCAACTGATCGGTGTTTCTCTCTCGCACCATTGTTTTCCTTTCTCTCTCTCTCAAATGAATAAACATATCCTCAGGTGAGGAGTAAAAAAATTCTGTGTACATCGTACGTTGAAATTTGGGAGTTAGTATGCTTTGTGTGTCCGAAGGGAAGTAGAGTAGCAATAAAATAGGGTTCACTGACATAACTGATGAGCTTTTACTAGTAACTCTTAATTCACACGAGCATTGTGATTTTTTTTTTTTGCTTTTAGAATTTATTGGGGTTCCCCGTGAAACCTGATGCACTGGGCGCGGTCCCGCAGCACCGCCTAGTTCTGTGTATCATGCTCCCCACGCCTTTTAAAATTTTCTGGTTGCGTTTGTATATTGCTGACATTATTTGAAATCCAACCTAACTAAACTAGCTCATCCAGCTCCAGCTTACTCACTCACTCTCCTTCCTTCCTCGGTAACATTAAAATTGATAATTATTTGATTATTCTTTTTCTTATTTACTATCTTTCCCCCACTACTGAAATATGCACTTTGAGAACTGGGCCTTCTTCTCCAACAGCTAGCGTAAAGCCTCATACAAAGTAGTTATTCAGTAAACAGAGCTTTAATGAATGAAGCTTATATTAAATACTGAGAATATATTTTAAAATCATTGTTTTTGCCATCATAGTAGTAGTATGAGTGGTAGTACCAGGGCAGTTAGAAATAATGACACAGCAGCGAAAGCAGAGTCACCCTGAATTCGATTCCCGCTTTGCCAGAGCCCAACGACCTACGTGACCTTGCAGAAGTTAACTAGTTTTTCTGTGCTTCGGTTTCCTCATATTTAGAAGAGGAATAATCAAGTCTTTACCCCTATCTAAATCCTATGGCCAAATAAGTTTTAAAATTCAGATTTCCTTCTATTTTAGGAAAGTAATGTGGTACATATGCCATACATTCTGGAACAATCCTAACAGTGTTAGAGGCAGCATAAACCAAATTGTTCGTGGATTATGAGTCCACAGAGAAATATAGAAAGATTAACTGCAAGTGGAGTAATTAGAATATAAATGGGCTATGTCACATCACATTTTACTGGGCAGACTTTAAAAACTTGGTTTTTAGGGCTAGTCACCTGGCGCCCATGCGCACATAGACCCATGGAGTTTTAGAACTGGGAAGAATCCTAATGGGTTTTTTTTTTTTTTTAACAACTTGTCCAGTTGTCATAATGAGAAAAAGCAAGGTGCAGAGGTATCAGACAACCTTCCCAAGATTACATAGCTGGCTTCTCATACTGCTGGAGACTTGTTACAACACAACAATTTTTAAAATAAAAGATAATTTTATTTCAGATTTGAAAGCTAGAACTAAATGATCTTTCTTGGGATTCCTTTCAACCTTGAAATTGTTAAAGGTGGACTGACTTTCTCGTGATGAATGAATTATTTTTCTGATTGCTCAAAAGTATGAGTTTCTTAGTAAATAAATGATGATAATGAGGAGGGAGAAAATATACATCAAAGATATTTACAAGACAGTGTAGAAAATACATGCCAAAAAAGGTGAGTAACAAATAGAAGTCGGCATGTGAATGTCTCTAATGAATAATAAATACAACAATATTATAGATTTCATAGAGAAAAAAATTATAGTGAGCTAATAAAACGTTAGAGTTGGTAAATCAAACTACCTGTAGAATTCTACGGAGAGCCTCCCCTTTCCAAAATGTGAACTTTCAGTTTTTTTACTCCTTACTTCATGTAAGAAACATATTCCGAAAAATGTGTACAGTTGACTGACACGTACATTAGCTATTGGGGATCAAGTCATCATCAGAAGAGGCGTATCAAATACTAGGTCATATTCATTCAATGAAAATACTGTAATTGCCTATAGGGCAGTCCGTGCATGTTTTTGTAAAGATAGAAGTTCATCTCAGGTTACTCATAAAAATGTCAGAACCCCACGTTCTACAGGGAAAAATTTTAAAGTTAAACCAAAATCAGATTAAATGGCATGAGCATGGGGTTGTAACCTCTTAATTAGTAGTGGCTACCATAGGATGAATAAAACACCATGCCACGGAGACTGCAGACATGTTTTTCTTTTAGGTCTTTAGAGGCAGAAAATTCTCCAAAGGCAGCACCGCATAGTGATGGGAGGTGTTGCACCAGCTATTCATAGGAAGAGGGGAATGTCATGTTCCAGAACGACAGTGCAATTGAAGTAGAAAAATGGACACAGTTCTGTCCTACAGAGACACTTTTCCCTCCGCAAAATAATCCATAAAACTTACCGAAGGCCTCTGGGTGTGGCCGGCACATATATTTAATTGCATGGAAGACTAGTTTCTTAGAAGAGAAAACTTCACATTTTTATAAGTACAACTGAGGACACAGCTTTAGTCCCCCCAGTGAGCTATAAGACCATGAAACTGGAAGAGAAAGGGGCTCAGAGTCTACAAGCAGTTTGGCTCATGCTGTACTCTAATCTAAGTTTAATTCTTTTCTTTTCTTGATATTTTCTTTTATTACACAAAAAAATTTTAAAAAGCATAAATTGGAGGTTACCATTATCTACCTTTTGGTGTACCTTCCAAATTCTATTTATTTGTTTATTTATGTATTTATTTATTTGTGATTTTTAAATAACAAACATCTAATATACCAAGCAAAGAGTTTTGAGGTTTCTTTTTCTTTCAGAATCATAATGTGAGCACTTTCATGTCAGCAAATATTGGTATGCATAATTTAATGGCTGAAAAAACAATAATAAAGTGTGTTATAGAACCAGTCATGTGTTAAATATTTGCATATTTTTATTAAAATACTCTTCCTAATAACGCTATAAGTTTGGCATTATTAACCTAATTTTATAGCTGAAAAACTCAAAATTTAGCTTAAGTAGTATATTCAAGGACATGACATACCTAGAGAGTAAGAGAAATAGAATGCAAATCTGCATACTCCAACTTTAAGAGTTTATGCCCTGATTTATATCACTCAGTTTTTCCTTTGTGTACACAATGCACAATATACCTAACTCTTCCCAACTGCTATTCTAAATTGCTCTGTTCTTTCTTCTTTCCATCCCTCCCTCCCTCCTTTTCCTTCCCTCCTTCCTTCCTTCCTTCCTTCCTTCCTTCCTTCCTTCCTTCCTTCCTTCCTTCCTTCCTTCCTTCCTTCTCTCCTATGATAATCAACTCTTTGATGAGCATCTGTGTAACAGAATCTTGTGACATGACTTCAAAGATCAAATGGCTGAGAGTAACAACTGCTTGCTCAAATAGCCACGATTTGCAGTCCTCTAAATTATGACCCTGTGCTGTCCAACAGGTTCATGTGACAAGTTAGGGCAGATGTTACCTATGTCACTTTGTGTACAAAGCATAGAAGACAGGCTGAGTTCCCTATGAACTCTTCCCCACCTGGTAAAGTCTGAACGTTGAGATGGTGGTAGCTCAAAGCGTGAAGTCCCCATCTGCCCGGGTCCCTGAGCTGGTCACTGGGACTACAAGCTCAGCATGCCACCTCTCATTCATCTGTTTTGAAACTGAAGCTTGAACCATAAAAGAAAAATGTCTTTATGTTAACTCACTGAAGTATTGAGTTTAAACAGTTAGTACATGCAATGTTTATTTATGGGCATTAGGTAATATCTAGCACAAATTATACTCATTTAGTCTTCAACTCAGCAATCCCATTTCTAGGAATATTCCCCAGTCACACTGGCAAAAAGAAATAGAAAGGAAAGAAATAATGTATGTACAAGGCTATTAATTGCAAAGAAAATGACTTCTAAATACTTTGAGCAAACACAGGAGGAATATGACCTTATCTTTTACACCTGCTTTTTAGGGATTTCTTTGTTCTCTACTTAAAAAATGAAAATGATATGTATTAACTTTGGAACTACAGTCTTGTGGTCAGTGTTTGTTTGCTTGTCTTTTTGCTCATTCAGCACAGACAAGCATGTATCTTCCTAATTCTGAGGTGGGTCAGAGCAGTTTCCTATGTTCATACATTGATTATCAGATGACATCGAAGTTGGATGCATCAGAATTAAATTGTATTCTGAGTTAGCTGTGGGAACTGAAGTTTTTATCATTAAGAAACCAGACTGCCTGATAGTGTGAAGATAAAAGATGTCAGAAGAGCATTTGTCCAAAGTGTTTTTATGTAACTTCTCAGCTGCTTGCAAAGAGAGCTATCTGAGGCAACTTCAGATATTTAAGAGGACACAAGAGGTGGTGGGGAACTGTTGGTTTTGGTTGTTAACACAAGGTAAGATCCTTTTAGTTTTTATATCCAGAGCATGAAGTACTTTAATTTCCTCGAGGGATTTAGCTTCATTTGCATTTGAGACAGTGCCATTTTGCAAAATTTCTTTTCTCCTTTCCCTTTGGATAAATATTTGGTGCTAGTGCATTTCTTGCAAAAGATGAAGTGCCTCTCATGTTTTCTCTCAAGGTCTAAGTGGAGCGTCTGAGCAAATGGCAGTCTATAATGACAGCCCCCTCCTAACACTCATGTGTGTCTGTGAACATACGTCATGAACCACTGCTTTCAGGAGCCATCGCCAAATCAGCGCCCACACCTCGGCCTTGTACCACATTCAGAAGGGACCTGTGATCGCAACAGAGACTTGGGAACACCGCCAGTGTGATGAGAATGCGGAACGCGCTGAGAGCAGCCAGGTGCTGCAGAAGGAGCCTTGATGATGGAAAGGACGGCCTGCAGAGCACAGTGACGTAGGACACTGTGAAGAGGGAATCTCTGCCCTACGCAGCCAGTGGCTGGGGTGTGACCACAACGCCTGATGAGCCCCTGGCGTGAGCGGAGGCCGTGCCAGCTGCTCCATGTTCCAACTGTTGTGCATCTTTTCCTGGGAAAAGCTGGTCGCTGAACCGGTACCCCCAGAGCCATCTCCACGCAGCACATAAACCGCTGGCTGCTGTACACAATTGAAATAAATGTGCATTGCACTAACCCAAGTGGTGTAGAAATGGGGATGAATGCAGAAGGCAAAACTGCCTATCGGGGAGTGACTGCAGACAGCAAGGCAAAAGAGGCTCCCGAAGAGAAGCTGAGTTAATCAGCTGCCAGTTGCGCTTTTTCTAACGGGGATGGAAAGCGCGTTGGGAAAAGCTATGTCTCCCCACCCCCACTATATTGCTGGCCAGTATACGGGTTCGTATATAAAGAAGCCACCCTGCTAGCGCTGGTTGACCTGGGCACGGGTCCTGGGCGGTTCCCAGGTTGGAAGCCCAACAAATGGGAGTGTCATCCGTGGTGGTGGGGAAATAAACGGAACTGGTAATGGATGTCCACTTTGAATTTGTACAGGAACATTCCAGTGAAAAGGCTTGTTAAAAGTACGGGATTAAAGAGGGGAGAGGGCTGAGCTGGAGGTGCCTCAGTAGGCTCCTTAGGGTTTGAAACTGCACCTACTGGGTGGTTCTTGAGTATAGAGAAGCAGTAGTTTCCCAAAGGACAAAGTCAGAGAAAGGAAGGAAATACAGAGGGGGAGAGATCATTGGTGTGTTTGTGGTAGCAGAAAGTGCTGGATTTGGAAGCAGTACAGCTTCATGATTAGAAGACAGGCTTCGAGGACAGGAAACTGAGTCAAATCTTCTGCTAATTCTCACTATCTTAAGTTTCCTCATTTGTCAAATGGGTAATAATAATAATACCTCTATCATAGAGTTTGAGAAAAGAAATTGAGATAATGTATGAATAAACATAGCACAGTGTCTGGAATATAGTAAGCCCTCAGTGAGTAGTAGCTATTTACTTATCAGAATATAAGAAAAAGAAACAAAACAGTAGCTAATGGTATTCTATTGGAATATAGAGGGAAGATTAAGTGTGAAAAGAATTGTGGATGAGGGCAAATTCATGGTCAAAGATACAGGAATACATTAATGGACTCTGGAAGGAGCCAAGGAATATAAATGTGTGTGTGTGTGTGTGTGTGTGTGTGTATACATATATACACACACATATGTATATATATGCGTATATGTGTACACATATACCATATATACATATATTGTGTGTGTATGTGTATATCCTCTAGTTCTTCATATATATGTATAATAAACCCCCTTGAAAACATTCTGTTTTCTATTAGAGAGAGAAATATTTATCTACGCCCTTTCTATATGCAGGCACCCAACCAAGCTTAACTGGAGACATTCCGTTTTCTGCACAGCTGGCCATCTGCACCTGGCACACGTTGCATTCCCATGACTTCTAGGCTGCGTTACAGTTGAGGAAGAGGAGGATTGGGACAGGTATATTTTGATGATGCTCCCAGGTTAATGTTTTCTCATGATCACGGGCAGATCCCTGAGCTCTGTTCTGCTCTTGACTCTGCCCTCGATTCAGGTCCTGTCCTGACATGATGCCACTCACTTTTGTTCTGGAACACACCTCCCATACTTACACACGGAAAGTGTCCCCCTTTGGGTTTACGTAGGCTACCCTGATCCATGGTTTGTTGGGGGTTACTGTCACCTACTGGAAGAAAACTTTGGAGCTGACATGAAAAGAATCGGGTCTGACTGCTGGATCTAGAGTTCGTCAGCTTTGTGACCTGAACTTCCATCTCCCCACCCTAACGTGGGCTTAATTCGCAGAGTTGTCAAAATAAAATTAGTGTACATGAAAGCTCTTTATAAGTGATAAACTATCATACAAGTGCAAGGTGGCATTGCTAAAATTTTTATTTTTAATAAGTTAATTCTTTCTTAGTCACTAGGTACTTGTTACTCCATTTGCTACTAAAGAAGTGGCAGGCATTGAGCAATCAAATTCAGTAACAAATTCAGATGCAATAGGTACTGAGGGGAAGCAGAGTTTGCGACCCTAAAATATACCTTTTGGGGAAAATTGTTTTTCCTCCTCCTGGTTGGCTCACTAAAACTATAGGAGAAAAAAAACAATTTTCTTTCTACCCTTCTACGTTCTTCTGGTTGGCCTAACAGTCAAAATGACATGAAACAGATCAACAGAAGAAAATTGAATTTTATTACATATGTACATATGGGGGTTCCCTAAGAATATGGGACCTTAGGAGGCGTTGGGCAGCTGGGGTTTACATGCCATTCTGGACCAGAGAGAGGGAAGCAGGGGTCTGGGATTTCAAACAGAAAGTAAGCAATTCACAGAGAGATGAAAAAGGGCACACTATACTAAATAGTTCTTGCTGGGCCACCGGGCCACCTAGAAGCAATGGGCCACAGAGGAGAGTCTATCAAACAAACTTTTGCTTGGGTCTTCCCTGTCTGCTGCACTTAGACCCTATTATGCTAAGATGATAGTTCCTTTCCTTTAAGCAGGTTTTTCTATCTGAATCCCTTTCAGGTAAAGGGAGATGCTCAAAGATTCTTTCTGAACCTTTTGTTTTGTAAAAATAACCGGCTTAAAATAATCAATATCCCCAAAAAGCACATTTTGGGGTAGCAAACTCTGCTTCCCCTCACTATTAATTCCCAAGCTTATTAAACCATCTTTAATTCCTCTAGAGCAGCAAGAACCTGTGTGTCTTAGATAATAAATACAACACTTACCGCCCAAAACACACACATATATATTTACCCAAAAACTTTGTTAGACTACTAGTCAAAGAAAGTCCATTCATTCAATAACCCACGTGTTGGAAGTTGAAAATGAAGGGACAGAGAAACATAACAAGGTCTGAGATTTGTTTTTTTCTTGCCAACACCAGTTCTGGAATTCTTTGCCACCAAGCAGGCATCCAACAATTGAATGTGATTCTGACACTATCAACCTGAAGCTAGCGTCAGGTTCCACCATCTAAAGGGCTCCAGTCCCACAAGCTGGCCCCTACGTCAGAAACTCCCACAGATTCGCCCAGGAAAGGAAGGAGGTGGTGAAAAGAGAAGGCATACTGTAGATTAGATGGTGGGAGAGCTGCTTGGGGAGCCAAGGAGAGAACCCAAATTTTGACACAGCCTCAGAAAGAAGATATTTTAGGGTGGTCAGCAGCAAAATATTTTGGATCTTCTTTTAAGTATTAGATCACCATTAAAGGAACTCAAATACTTCCAAATATTTCTTCTAGTCTCTTCTTGCTGGCCTCCTTGGTTTCAATTTTGTATATCTTTTCTCATGATCATAGCTTTTGCTTATTCATAATTATTCATAATTTAAATTTGTCATGCTCCCTCATGGTCTAGACTGTATCTCATTATCTCTCCTAGTTTTGTTATTCCACTGCAGACAGTTAATTTCCTTCCTATTTTCTCAAATGAAATTTCCCAAAGCAAGTATTTGCTTCATCCAGCTCATCTTTCTGAGGCATGTTTCTTTTCACACCAAGTTAATTTGCGGGTCCTTTCACTCAGGCGCTGCTCAAGTCCCGTGAGCCTTAGCCAGTACGGGTATTGCTATAAGATGTATATAACTTGGCTGTTTAAGACCAATTCATCTAGAAGGATGGTGAAAGAAATCCATTTCCTT
This sequence comes from Mormoops blainvillei, assembly GCA_004026545.1. Classification (NCBI taxonomy): domain Eukaryota; kingdom Metazoa; phylum Chordata; class Mammalia; order Chiroptera; family Mormoopidae; genus Mormoops; species Mormoops blainvillei. The sequence goes on along the minus strand of PVJD01005283.1, from coordinate 51,082 downwards.
AGCCAAACAGGAACCATGATTGACAAACTTACATATCTTGTTAGGGAACTTGCATATATTATCTCACTTAATCCTCCCAACAAACATATGGAGTAGATATTCTCCCCACTTTGTAGAGAAAGAAATTTAGGCTTCATAAGGTTAAGCCCAAAAATCATGGAGCAGAAAATATACCCCAGTAGATATTATTACGCTTTAAATGTCCCTGAAGCCCACAGTTTAATAGTACAAGGCTTTGGGTTTTGTTTTGTTTTGTTTTGTTTTTGGTGGCTGCTTTTGGTTTTTTGTTGTTGTTGTTTTAGGGTAAAGACCCGGATGCTCTAAAAGAGCAGAGATGAGGTGTCCCTGTGGCCTTTGCGAGCACGCCGGGAGTAGTATATTCTACGGCACTAGGTAGCGCTGCGGACTAGGTGCTGTGTACCAGGTCCTGTTCCAAGCATTTTACATGGATTGTCTCCTTGAAGCCTCATAATGACACTGTGAAATAGGTTCAATTATTATCCTCATTTTATAGATGAAACTGGGAAACAAGAGGAAACAAAGGCTCAGACAAAGAGCGTGGCCATTGTTGATGGTACACCTGTGCCTCAAATCCAGGTTGACTGAACTCGAACCCTCTAGACTTACTAGAAGCCATAGGGATTGAGAAGGGACTCACCAAGTTTGCCCCTTTTTCCACTGAAGGCAGGATAGTGGGAACATTTGTTGACTAAGGAAGGGCAATTTGGATTACACATTAAAGATAACTTTATGGTTGTGAGAATTGGGCTAAATAGAATTACCCAAGAAGTTTGAAAACGACTTTTCTGTATAGATTTTCCTCCACCTCCTTTTCTCCCTAAATCCAAAAGCCCTCGCCCCCACAAAAGGTAGCTAATTGTTTTTTTAAAAGGTTTCTTTGTGCTTTCATATGTCTCAGGGCTGCTTCAGGGATGATAAAAAAATTCTGCGCCCAGGAAGCATAGGTAGCAAGCGGGATTCAGGAGTGGCTACAGCCCTGGGAGGCAGAACCTGTGTGAGACTTTGGTGGAAAGGGACTCCCCTTGTCTCCCTGTCCACCATAGTCTCCATGGCTGGTCACACTACCCAAATGTCATCCGTAATAAAAAATGACAGTCAATTCAGTCTTGAGTGATCGTTAGCAGGGCGCTTGGCAATAAGTAATGAAAGACAAAAGCCAATGACCAGAGCTCTGGAGAAGAGATTTCAATCCAGAAAATCCAGTAGGTGATGGGGACAAGCTATCCTGACCCAGCCAGGACAAAGGGAAGGACTTTGCAGAGCAATCTCGCTTTCCTCTGGCTCCCAGTGCTTTGCCCGCCTCTAACATGGCCCTTGTTACTTACTGCGTATCTGTCACCCTCGCGGGACCGTGTGCTACTTAAGGCCAGGGTGCGTGTGCATAGAACATGTGCCTAGACACAGAAGACATTCAATAGATATTTTCTGAGTAGATTTTTTGTATTGTCCCTTGATACAAAGGTAGCAAACCAAGATATAAAGAAAAATCCTATCCCTGGCTCTTCAAAGGGTTGGTGAAACTCCAGTCTCCTCGCAATCCAGTACGTCACCTGCCCCAGCCTCAGAAACCTGTTTTCTCGCGCTGGGGAGGTGAGTTCCATGGCGTCAGCATTTGCTGGATTCTTTCTCTGTTGGTTCCTTCCTCCTGACTTCCTAGTAAATTATGAGCAACGTGGGACAACTGCCCAGGATTTTCTTTCTCCACTTCACTCACTGCACGCAGGAGGACATCTGGTGGCAGGGCAGGAATGGCTTCTTCTGCCTGCGATACTTTTCTCTGTGTTTCCCGCAGATCTGAATGTGACCCAGGGAAGGAGGGGACAGGGAAGGAAGGGAGGCCAGCTGCTCTTCCCACTATTATTGCTGATTTTAAACCTGTGAAGTCTTCGTTTCATCTCCCATTTCCTTTCTCCACACCCCTTCACAGTCTTTCCAACTCTAAATGTAGTGAGGTAGGATCAAAGAGCAGGTGCCATGGATGGGGTCAACCTTGGCAACACTGAGAGGGCATCATGTCTCTAGTACGAATAACAACGGGAGAGTTTGTGGAGTCTAATCATCTTACCTTACCAATAAGATTGCGGAAGCTCAGGAGGTTCAGATGATCTGCCCGCCGTCATTCCAACGGAGAGAATGGGTGGCGGAGAAGGAGGTAAGTCCACTGTCTTTTATTCTCAGTTCAGTCCCTTATCACTACAACACACCCGTTGAGGAAAATAAAATGAGCAGTTACTACGTCCGTTTGTTTGTTTCAAGATCAAGAGCTTCAGATGAACAGAGGTCAATAATGCTTTACTCTTATAAAGACAGTAAGTATCACTTGTGCAGCTGGAGTTTCAGCAAAAACTGAGGTTTATTTGTCACCTCTGTGTTCTGGTATTTTATGTCTCAATACCTTAAAGGGTAGAACACAGCAGGATTAATCTTCTGGCATGGTAAGAGCTGCTTTGACTTTCATACACAGAGTTCATTGGTCAGTGTTTTGTTTCACAGTGTGGCCGCTTCTGTTTTCCAGCTTTTGCTGCCTCGGGTTCAATAATGACAGTCATAAGTAGTCCCCATGACTTTGCAGACTTACCTACACATTCCCAAAGCTGTGCTCAGAGAAAGGAGTTTAGTTATTATACACTTAAGTAATGGACAGCAAAGCCATAAAACCAAACCTCAAGCCACGAAGGGTATCATCTAATGTCATTGGGAGAGGTGACGTTAGTAGACAGATGGGGTGAATAAAGCTTTAGTAAGTTGTGTTGGCTCTGGCATATTAGGTGGGTATTTTATTCACAGGTATTTAGGGTACCTAGCTGTAGTAGACAGAAGAAAAGGTATTTTTACTTCAGTCTTTCTGGGATTTTAGATTGAGAAAAACCTAATAGAAATTAAATATTCAGACACAATTCAAATGGCTTGATTGCTCTCTTCCCATCTTCTAAAATTTGCTCCTGTACTGGAGAATTGCTCTGAAAAACTAGTGTTTTTCTTTTCTTAATCTTTACCAGAGGATATGTGGATATGTCCATTGATTTGAGAGAGAGAGAGAGAGAGAGAGAGAGAGAGAGAGAGATGGTGAGAGAGGTTTGAGAGAGAAATATCAATCAGTTGCCTTCTGTATGTGCCCAGATAGGGGACTGAACCCACAACCTAGCTATGTGCCCTGACCTAGAATAGAACCTGCAGCCTTTTGGTGTATAGGATGATGCTTCAGCCAACTGAGCCACTCGGCCAGGGCAACAGTAGTTTTCAATAGTTTACTTTCTTTCCTCCCTCTTTCCCACATACCCACCTTCCTTCATGCCTTTATTTTTCTAAATTTCTGAATAAAGAGGTTTCATTTTTCAAAATGGGGTTATATATAGTACCCATATATTGGGGATTATATATCCAGTATCTTTAAGTCAGGTTTGCTGAAATATAACTTACAAACAACAAATCACATAATTCTAAGTGTACAGTCTAATGAGCTTTGATGAATGCATATAATTGTCTAACCACTACCACGATCAAGATATAAAACCCTCCCATCACCCAAAAAACAATACCTCATAACCAATACCCTCCTGCTAGACCTGGACCCAGGCAACCACTGTTCTGATTTCTGTCATCATAATTTGACTTTTTAGAATGTCATAGAAATGGAATCAAACGATATGTTGACTTTTATGTCTAGTTTCTTTCACTTAGCATGATACACTTTTGAGATCCATTCATGTCGTTACACATAGTCACGGTTCACTCTTTTCTTATCACTGAATAGTGCTCCATTATAAAGATAGATCTTAACCTTTTTCCAGTAAATGATTTCTCTACTTTTTTCTAAATTTTTAAATTTAAGTTTCTGAATTTTATTTTTTAATTTTATTAGATTCGTTTGTATTACATAAATCATTTTTTATTAAAGGGTGGTTAGGTTCTTTCCAGAACTTTTGTCTACTACTGATAAAGTCACTCTGATCATTTCCATGCACATCTTTGTGTGGACACATTTTCATTTTGGGAAGGGAATGAATAGCTAGGAGTAGAATTTCTGGGTCATATGATGAGTGTGTATTTAACTTTTTAAGAAACTGCTTAACTGTTTTTCAAAGTGGCTCTTTGTATCTCGCTGTGGTTTTAATTCGTATTTTCATGTTGAAAATGACGTTGAGCATCTCTTTGCGTGCCCATTTACTTTTTGGAAGTATCCATTGACACATTTTACCATTTTTAGTTGGATTATTATTTAGTGGGAAGAGACATTCCACTAACCACATGAATGGCAAGAGGGCCAGCACAAACACGCTCTTGTTAATTACGGAGAGAGAGGTTGGATAAAACAATAACTGTGACCGGTGCTGATTGAGTTGAGCTCTCCGTGGCACTGTGCCAAATGCTGCAAAAGCATTACCTCATTTACTCTGTGAAACAACCTTATAAACTCGAACCCCTTGTGTACTTCCTTCCCCTTGCTCCTGGGACTACGCCTATGGAGTCATTTGAGACTTAGAAGAGATTAATTGCATTAGACAAGATGACTTTAAGTGACAATAACAGACATTATCATCCAACTTCTGTCCGGCGTTATCACTTCCTGGAAATTTTCTATCTGCATAAAAGTCATCAAGCTTTTCAAAGAGGATGCTCTTGCCTTTCTGTGAGCTAACCCCAGCCTGATATTAGGTCATGTGGGCTTTGATGGGTTCTTAAAACTCACTTGGAAGTTAGAATTTAAAAAGGTATGTCTCATTGCGCTATGTCTTCAGGATCAAGGATTTGCTGTTATCTACTTGGAATAGGTTGGAATGCAAGAAGTTTATATCTGTGTATTTTATTATATAATAAAACATTAAACCTATTTTTCAGAAATTACATTAGGAAGCTCGGGAGTGGGAGGTTTTGGGTGACGTGAAGCCAAGAAGCATCGTGACCGGGGAAGATAATAAGGTAGTTTCTGATTTGTAAACCCAAAGGCACACTGCAGGTTTAAGATTTTTATTGTGGTTGCATGCTCAAAAATGCAGAAGACCTTGAACTAGGCATGGGACACTCAAGGAAGAGAGGCTTCCCCATGTCACTGCCACCAGAACAAACTGTGGACCGAAAGCCACACTGGGGGTAGTGGAAGCCGCTTGAGGAAGTTTCTCATCCACGGGTGTCAGGACTTGCGTCCCTCTGTGTTGAGCAAGAAGACATCCTGACAGTGTCATTGAAACAGCCAGAAATAACAGCATTAAAGAGATAGGTGTGCCTGTGTGTCAGTTAAAAGGGTAGGGCGGGGGGAACACATGTTCCAAATAAGTTGGATAGGTAATGTGAATCACAGAACGTGAATTTAAAGAACATGTGGTGTAAAGTGGAGAAAATGTAGGAATTCGCCACTAGTCCAGTGAACTTGGAATTTAAATCACTTATATAATGGTAAAGGTTAACATCATTTTATTAATGTGACATTTATTTTGCACTGCATATTTTAAAAGTTCATGGCTATTATCACTGGGCATCTATAGCCCTTTGTAAAGATCTTAGAAAACAAGGCAGCGTGTCCCCTGGGAGGCCACAGAGGCCGTGCCGACCACGAAGCTGGCCCTACTGGAAGCGGGAAATGCCTCAGTGGGTACAGTGATGGGTACGAGCACACCTGGGACCTTCAGGAACACCTGCTGCTTTACCTGCACTGCAAGGGTCGTGCAAAGATCTTACTGCCTCTGCTGTGAACTGAGAAGAACAAATACCTCAATGAAATGATTTGAAGTATTTGCTATTGATTCTGAAATCTAGCAGAAATCATTCTTTAGAAGGCAGAGATTATTTTCATTAGGTTTGGCTACAGCAAGGGCTAGAAAGCTTAATAATTTTCAATGGCCCAGTCGACTGACAGTTCACGGGGCTAAAAATGCTCCATTTTCCCCTGAGAAAAGCAATAGAGGAGGTCGAAGTTGAGTCACTGTCCTGAAGTAACACAGCATCTAAGTATGTCATCAGACGGCGGTGAACGAGAATGCAGAGGGGGCCTGATCTGCTTTTCCAGAATGATCCCAGGAGCACTAACAATAGCATTTGTTCCCTCCACTCTCCATGCATCCCTGTCAGTGCCTTCCTCCCCAGACTGATGCTTTTCTCTGCTTCCATCTCCTGTCGAATTAGGTCAGCCCGGCCCTACGTCATGCCTGGTACCCAAGGCGTAGTGGGCTGCGGCCGGCGGTTCATGGGTCCCCGCCCTTATGTTCACTAGGGGCTTTAGGGTTAGACCGTGATCATCATTTTTCAAAGAAAACCTATAACCACCTTGCAAGTATCACATACATGGCATTAATTTTTTTTTGTTAAAATATTAGTTTGGTAAATACAATTATTTAAAATACATCATTGTTTCATAACCTTGTATTCGCTATTCTTGTTCCTTCATTTATTTATTTTCTTTTTCAATTACAGTCTACACTCAATATCATTCTCTACCGGCTTCAGGTGTACAGCATAGTGCTTAGATAATCATGTACTTTACAAAGTGACCCCCCTGATAATGTGAGGACCCACCTGGCACCAGACGGAGCCATTACAATATTATTGACTGTGTTCCCTGTGCTGTACTTTACATCCCCGTAACTATTTTGTAACTGCCAATTGGTACTCCTCAATCCCTTTACCTTTTTTACCCAGTCCCCCAACCTCCCTCCTGCCTGGCAACCGTCAGTCTGATCTTTCTCTCCCTCTGAGTCTTCTTCTGTCTTGTTTATGTATTTTGTACTTTATTGGGAGCCTCACAGAAAGGAAACAGCCTGGAGCTCTCCGGACACCTGTGAGGCTCTGCGGCCCCCATCCCCGCTCGGAATGCACGTCCGGCCCGGGCCCATCTGGGGAGCGTCCACCCTCTTTGGGTCTCGGCTGCCTTTGTTCTGGGCTCCACCCTCTGCTCCCTAAAGTCCTGGTTCTGGATTCTCACTTCTTCTCCCGCTCCCAGGCCCAACCCATCCCTGTGGTCAGGTTTTCTGCTCCGACTCTCAGTGTCCGTTTTGCCACAGACTGAACTAACTACTTATCCTTCGATTTTCCCGCGACTCTCACCCACGCAGTCTGGGTCCCCCCAAGCCTCCGCAGGCTGTTCCAGCCCTCTCCTCCACCCGCCTCAGATGTAGTGGGACCCTCTTACTTCGAATCTAGTAACCAAACAGGCCCGTTACTATGGCAACACAGATGTCCTAGTGCAGCGATTTCCAGGCGTGTGCGGTGGCAAGCACACCTGCGGGCCACAGTGTTTAAAACAGGCAATGGGTGACTATTTACTGAGGGGCAGTGATCTCTTTTCCCTCAGACTGTCAAATAAAACGGAATTACAACAGCCTACACAACATTAGTCCTCTGGTGGGAATGAATCAAAATTATACCTATTTTTTTGTGTCACATCCACATAAAATATATTTTTTGGTATGCCGCAGAACTTTAGTTAAACAGTTTATGTGTGCCATGAGATGAAAAAGATTGAAAATCGGCTACTCTAGAGTCACACAGCAATGACTTCCCCCGGAGAACAGTGCTGAGGGAGGAAGACGAGTCTGCACACACAGGGGTCTCTGGCACGGCAGAGTGGCTTGGGTCACTTCTACCCCATGGACCCCCCGCCACAATCCCTGTGAGCCCCCTGGGACGTTTCTGTTTCTGCCCATAGTGAATCTGAGACTATCCAAACAACTTGAGGACTTTGTGGGGTGGTTTTGAGTTGATATGGAAACTTAGAGCCTGACACTGGACTAAGTAGTTGGAAAGGTGTCCAGTTGTACTTTGCCTTAAGTACCTATTGATGTGCACCTACTGGTCAGCCAGGAGGGACCCTCACAGGACTGTACTGGATTCTGGTGACCACAAGGAGAGAGGTGCAAAGGGGGATCACGCAGCCCAGAAATGGACATTGGGGTTTCCTGGATGGAACACGGGATATAAATTGTTGGTAACCTGTGACCACAGCCTGGTATAAAGCCCTGAACTCTCCTACACTGAAAATCCCCTAAGAATCCTTTCTGCCTCTGTTTCCCAGCTGTGCCATGTGCCCTGCAGCTGGTGAATTAGTTAAAGGTGCCCTGAAGTCCTGATCTCAGCCCCTGGGGAAACCGAGCAAGATGTGAGGGAGATGGAACAACTGAGCAAACATTATTTTCTATGTGTTTTGTGACTATATGCAAACTATACGTGCTTACTATAGAAAATATACCTGCCTTTGATTAATAGGAAAGTCCCCAACTCAGGGTGTCAAAAGTTGCTTTAGGTTCTCATTCTGCATGTGGGCAATGTTTAACACATTGAGCCAGTGTGTTAATAGTGCCGTTAAATTAGTAAGCTGTTGTCTGCCTATGCTGTAAAGTTCTAGAATACGTGTACTTGAATTTTCTTCTATGATCATAGATTTATTGACTTCTTATTTTTAGTTGTCGATTTTTTCTTTCTATATTTTGAAGCTGTTGTTCAGTTCTTATAAATTCAAACCTATCATACCTTCATGGTGAATGAAAATTTTTATGCTTCTGAAGTGCACTTCCTTTTTTTTTTTTTAAGATTTTATTTATTTATTTTTGGAGAGGGGGGAAGGGAGAGAACAAGAGAGGGAGAGAAACACCAATGTGTGGTTGCCTCTCACACGTCTCCTACTGGGGACCTGGCCTGCAACCCAGGCACGTGCCCTGCCTGGGAACCCATGACCCTTTGGCTTGCAGACCAGCACTCGATCCACTGAGCCACACCAGCTAGGGCTGAAATGAACCTCTTTATCAACAGGGATATTAATTCACTTCAAGTTTAGTTTCATTGATTCTTTATTAGTACTTATGTTATTTATCTTTGTCTATAGTAGAACAATCAACCTGTCTGAATGTATCTGTTTAGAATTGTCTTTTGCAAACAGTGTATTGTTAGATTTTATTGTGCTTTGTTTTAAAGCACTGTCTGACAGTAATTGTTTCTGAACTCGACATTCTGTTTACATAAAATTAATCACAAATCTACTTGTATTCATTTTGTCATATTTCATATTTGCCATTCATCTCGTATGTTTAATGTTTCTTTAACTGTTCTTTCTTGCCTTTTTAAAATTGACTAAGCATATTTTATTTTTTGATTTTTACTTCCACCAGTTTGGAAGTTTCATTCTGTTTCTATCATTTTAGTGGTCACCCTAGAGATGACAATATTCTTCCTTAATTTATCCAAACCTAAAATTAATCCAGACTTTTTCCTCCTCTAAGACAATGCATGACAATTAGAACATATTAATTCCTTCTACCTTCTTTGAAACTTGTATATTACTTGTATCTGGTATTCTTTATCTTATTTTTATTTCTTTAACCTCATTAGACTTTATTACTATGGTTTTATATAACTCCAAGAGGGCAGAGGCCTGAAGACACAAAATTTCCTGGAAATTTTCCATTTTTTTTCCCCTTTTTTGACTTTGCTCAGCCCCAACAAGGCCTTATCTGCAGTCCTCTGGAGGTGGGATCAGGTGGCCGAGAGGGATTCTAGTCCCTCTCTCTCTGGTGATGATTTTTCCACCGTGGCTCCTGCCCTCGCCTGCACAGCCCAGGAGTCAGGTCCCACATCTGCAGCATCAGCAAATGAACTCAGGGCCTGTACATCTTTGGGTGTCCGATACTCTGCTTATCTTGTTATAGGCACCCATCCAAAAGTTCACTATCCTGGACTTCTCTGTTTTGAAAACTCTCCAAAGCTTCTAAACCCTTTAAGCCGTTGGTGTTTGTTTGTTTGTTCTATGAATTTACATATAATTGTTTCTAAAAGAAGTAGTAATTAAAATAATCATTGTTATTAAACCTGAAACCTCAGTAAATATTACATTTGATTTCGAAGTGCACAAGGTAACAACAACTGCCAAGATCTCTTTTAATAACACTAGTACCTTAATAATAATAGTTACTATATTGAGCATTTACACATGCTGGACAGGAGCGTGTCTTACATATTAACCTGTCTAGTCCTCATAATTTAAAACAATACCCAGCATTCATTATTCGTTCAATAAATGTTCATTCTAGAAGTTATTTTTACACCCACTTCTCAGCTGAGACTTGATTCACATCTGCCCTTCAGTATCATAAGGCTGCTCTCCACGTTCCTTCTCCCAGAATTTGCTAGCGTTCTTTATTAGATTACTTAGGTCAATAAAATATGCTACAGTATGATAACATAGCTGCTTAATATGCTGCCTCCCAAATAAGCTGTCACTTTTACAGGAGTCTTGAAGTATCATTTTGGGGTTGGCGCACCTTCAAATTACACCATGTCCTACTCACAGACATCTCTTCTTTTTTGATGCCTCCCCAAAGACGATGCCTCTCCGGCTCACAATTTCCTGCCTTCTTCCTGTGCAGAGACCACATCAAAAGTATCATTGGATTAGATTTTGGAATTTCTCATTGCCATTTCTATTATAGATCTTTGCAGGCATTTTAAGATTTGATTATAACAGGTGCAACCAGTACCATTAAGAAAACATACCCTTGACTTCGATTCTGTTTGCTTAAGCTAAATCTCAATGTCATTTCAATAGACTCGGACTGTAAATAGTTTCAGTTCTGGTGCCAAGAATCAATTATTTGCAGGGAGCAAAAGCCAGATGATTCCATGCAGAATAGATCAGGTAAGGGGCTTTTATTTTCAGTAGGTGAATTGTCTCAGACAGGGCGTAATATCATTTCTTTATTAGAGATGGAGCAGCCAATTTAGGATGGCTGTCTTCAGGAGCTGAAGGGGTACAAATTGAATATTTATGAGGAATTTGCCAAATTTCACCATGAAGCAGGGATTCTGTGTGTGTCTCTAATTTGGGCCTAACTAATTATTTTTCTCAAAAACACTTATTTTTACTTGCCGCTCTGTTTTTTAATTGTCTTTCTCATTATTCATCACTATTTACGGTGTAGTAACCAGTATTGTCTGAAACTAAAGAATGAAAATTATATTCCCAAAGAAACAATAGATGTTTTCTTCTGAATTTATGGCTCCAACATTTCAATAAGTGGGGAAACCCCATTGGCTCTTTGTTTTCATTAATTCCCTAGATTTACATACTCCAAGCATCCATACAATATGGTTTTTAAACTCACTGAATCATAAATTTTTTTAGAAACCGATGAAAAGTATGACCCATTTCCTAGAAAATTCGCTCACATAACATTATACAAATCCACACATTTGCACCCAACTCTGCGTAGACTTTTAGGGGACTCTCAACTCTCTATGAAGCTCAGTTAGACTTAAAAAGGACCTAAATCTGAGACTGAGGGTTTTTGCCATAAATCTCCTCTGAGGCACCTTCAGGGTTGTTGGATTCTTGGTTTCAGGACCTAGAATAGCAACATGACGCGTTTCAGATAAATACATTTTTACCTGAGATAAGCATTTCTAAACAGATCAGTCACTTTTTATGTATGCATGTACTGGTTTTTTCTGTACAGTTTGTTTGTTTTTGTGTTACATTTCCTTCACATTGACTCTCCAGGTGAAACCTGGCCAACAAAACCAGACAACTATGAGGTGACATTCTAAGAGCATATTTCCGTGGCAAAAAGGCAATAAATAGTGAGAGAATCATTGACTCAGTGTATTCCTTAAACGCACCCAAGAATCCTCTTCACAGCTATTTAAGATGACTCCAAATTTAGTTCATCAATACTTATTATTGAAAGACATTTAAATTATTTTGATCCATTTGTTAGTTCTACATTTATCTCTTGGTTTCATTCTTAGCAATAAATATTTTAAAGTTCTGGCTTTCTGCAAAGAAGACTTCTGATTCCTGAAATCTGTCATGTCACTTAGGTGTATTCTCAAGAAAAGAAGTTAAAAATGGGAGGTACTCATTCCTGTGCTTCAGTCCTGTGGGATGGCTCATAGATACGGCTGTGTCTCTGCTCCTGCACAGAGCACCATAGCTCTGGGGCGTCACCTTGCCATTGGCTGTGAACTTACCATAGGGTCAGGGGTGTTTTTCCTACTGAAGTTTTGCTAAGGAGCAAGAGGTCATCCACGTAGTTGCTGGGATTGCCTGACACAATGTCTGGGACTGGTTTGAGGCTATTCAACTCAATAGACTTATTATAACTTAAATCAAACCAATTTACACTGAGAAAAAAAAGGTACCTTCCTTTTTCATTCCTTTTTAAGCTTACTTAGTGGAAAATCAGACACACCAATGGACTTTCACTGTCACTTTTTTAAAAAATGAAAACACGGCATTACCCAGGAGACATTTGTTCATAAAAATGAAATGCCCTCACTGTTAATTCTTTGCTGTTTCCAAAGGAGGCTGCGCACTGGGAGAGCCAAGGGTTGTGAGCGTGACTGAGAGATGCTACCCACCACTGTCGCCTGAAGGAGGAAACATCTAAACACACAAAAGAAAACCTAGAAAGCAAGACAGAAACCTGAACATCACCAATTATCTACGGCTCCTACTTGGCCCCAGCGGAGCTAATCCTTTGGTCCTGTTGTGAACACTTAATGATTTCAGATTTCCTTAGGCGGTTCTGGCTAAAGGACGTACATTGGACTTATTTTTCACTGACCATGGCTTGTTGCAGAAGAGAGGTGCCTTACTAAGAGCGTGCCTTGAAGTTGAATTGATCTGGGTCTAAATTTCATTCTGCTGTTTACACACACATTACTTAACACCTGAGCCTTAATTCCTCATCTGTGAAAATTCTCTCATAAGGTTTCTGTGAGGACAACGTAAGGTAATGCCTGTGAACCCCAGACACAATGCCTGGCCCATGTGGCGTTCGGTGACAAGCATTCCTATGGGAGGGTTAAAATATTTTGGCCAAATTGTAGGTGAGATCGGTGGATGAATCTAGTTTGACAAAATCCTTAAACTTAGAACCCGGGAATTCTGGGATCCTTCTAATGCCCAGGAACATGCCCCTTGTACCCAAGCAATACTCAACCTTGGGGCCACCTAATCCATTTTTACACCTGACAGATAAGAGGGCAGAGACAAATTCTTCACTCTAGGGCAGTACAATGTTTACTATATCATTATTTCACACTTGAGGAGCTTAAGATGGAGTTCTCAGGGCCCCATCTTGGGCGCTTGATGATAGAAAAAACAGTTGCTCACTCTTCAATATCTTGGTAGAAGAGAGGGGTTAGTAGCAAGTGAATCGAACCCAAAGGAATGATTAATCTCATGGCCAGTTAATATCTCCTGAGTACCCTGTGGCTTGATTTACATATGAAAAGTGAATTGGAATCATCATTAAGATAACTTTAATCAAAGAATTTCTTTAGCTCAATTAAGATAGGATTTTCGTACCTGTGATTAATCTAACAGTGACTCTCATGCGCCTCTACTAATTTAATCAGTGTCTTCCCAACTCTATTTTAGTTCCTTTGAAAATCCTGGCTTGATCCTGGAAGAATGTGAGAGGTTCATTAGTGAATGTTTATACAGTTGTTTACATAGTTACACATGCTGCTGTTCACGACTGGAAAGAACAATTAGCAAGTTTATGATTCAGGGTCGAGTCTATACATTTGATATAAAGGCAAATCATTTTGTTTGTGGTTATTAAAAGTAAATAACATTGTATTTGGACTCTTCCCAATCCTGCTTCTATGGTAAAACAGAGACATTGTCACCCGTCACGGAGGCCACGGGTATGCTTGCCTTCCAGGATCAAATGCCATCTCGATGATTGAAACGCCTTCCTTCATTTTGAAGGGATACATACGAGCTAAAAATAAGGCCATGGACACTGGCCGTTTTTCTCGGAGCATTTATCTTAGACAGCTGGTCCTGGTAAGTATTTTTCTCTTCGCTTTGAAATGTATGTAAATCATTATGAAGACTAGTCAGGCTTTTGTGAGCTTTAAGACCCAGAAACGTCTTTCTCAAGAAGCCGGGATCCAAGGGAGCTGGCCTCGCTGTCCCCAGTGTCCATGAGAGGGTCTGAGTCTGGTGAGGGACCTGATAAAGCCAATTCGGTGTTTCCTCCTGATAAAGCCAATTCGTTGGCACAGACGGTCACCCCAACTACCAGGTAAAGTTAGGATGAAGGATATATGACGAACGGTGTTGTCAAGTCCTCATACTTGTGGACTAGTTACTGTTTCTTGGGAACATGCACGTAGTGTGTTGTGTGTGTTCAGCTGTGTAACAGGGTGATTTCCCTCTGTCTCTGGGGGTTACGGCTCTCTCAGGGGATTGCCCACGAGAGCATGATATTCTGGTTTAAAGCTTGTGCAATAATAAAAGTCTCTTCTTTCTTTACTTCCTTTGTGGAAAGAATTTCTGGTTTAGAAGGAGGCTTTGTTTTTAATAATATTTACCCTACAATTTAACAAATGGTCAGTGGCGGTCTTTTAGACACAGGGAGTTGCTCAGGAACCAAAATGGACAAAATCCCTGCTATTATGAAGCTTATATTCCAGTGATACATTATCCACAGATCAGTATTTTAAAAAATTATATGAGTTTATTCTCTAGCATACGTACCTGGGATGTGGGTTTGCTTTTACCTTTTGCTTTCTGAATCGCTGAAGCCTGTCACTCTTTCTGATGTTCGTGCTGTGTGATCTAAACTGTCAGGGAACTCGAATGGAGAGCCTATCTCAGCGACCATTGCTGCTTTACGTTGTAGCTTCTAGTGCCCTGGAGTGACAGTGCAGAGGTTCAGGACAAACCATCTCAACATCGCCACTCTGGTATGCAGATTAGTTCAAGCCGAAGACTCTGAAGGGAACTTTGCCCCTCCCCCCAGCTGTCTAAAAGAACTTAATTAGAAGGGATGTGTCACCAGAGACAGCTGAAGTTTAATATCAACCAGGTGTGATAGACAGGGAGCAACCCAGCAAGACTGCTTTGTGCCCCAGTGTTTCTGAATGGCCCAGAAAATGTTTGTTTACCGGATATTAACTCCCTTCATCTTCCTGAGACTGGCCTCACTTCCCCTTGAAGTCCCAGGCCTCTACCCGCTTCTTAGCCCTGGAGTGACATCTGTACCTCATTTTGCCTGACTGTCTTTGGAATCTCATGTACATGTGAGTTCCTTGTATGATTAAATTTGATATCCTCCTGTTAATCAGACTTACGCCATTTTAATTATTGGACTGGCAAAAAAAAAAAAAGAAACACGAGAAGAAAAAAAGGATTTCCCCCTCCCCAACAATAGAAATAGATGAGTTTACAATTTTCAATGCTACTCAGTACTCCATAGTTTATATAACTCAATGTTTAAACAGCTCAAAGGCTTTTTAAAAAAGACTTTTTATATTTCTGAGAAACCAAAAACCTAGAGTGTATTTTTTATTATAGAATCTTTTATTACAAAATCAGAAGCATGTAATTTTGTAACATAACAATTTCACACTCAAGCATACCATATAACATTTTAGGTGAAATGTTCAAATTAAAACTATAAATTATTACACCCATATAATTACCATACCAACCACACTTAAGCAGGCATTACTTCTGCTGGACCCTGTAGAATGACCACCAAATATTGGTATAAAAAGAGACAAATTGATCAATGGAACAGAATGAGAGCCCAGAAATAAACCCATACCTATATGGCCAATTAATATTTGGAAAAGGACACAAGAACATACAGTGGGGTAAAGAGTCTATTCTGTAAGTGGTGTTGGGAAAATTGGACAAGTATATGCAAAAAAAATGATACTAGACCACCTTCTTACACCACATACAAGAATAAACTCAAAATGAATGAAAGACTTGAGTGGAAACCATAAAGCTATTATCAAAAAGTCAATGAATAACATGTTGACAAATGCCACGTTGGTGAGGATGTGGGAGGAAGGGAATCCTTGTGCATACCGTTGGTCGGACTGCAAACTGCTACAGCTCATTTCCTTATTTTTAAGGAAATCTACAGTATATAGACTCTACAAAAACTAAAAATGGATATACTATTTGACCACACTTCTGGGTATTTATTTAAAAAAAAACAAAACCCTGACAATCCTGAAAACACTAATTTGAAAAGATATATGTAATCCTATGTTCACTGAAACATTATTTACAATAGCCAAGACATGGAAGCAAACTAGGTGTCTATCGATAGATGAATGGATGCAGAAGTTGTGGAATATGTATACAATGGAATATTGCCAGCAATAAAAAGGGTGGGATCTTGACATTTGTAGCAACATGGATGGATCTAGAGGGTATTATATAACTGAAATAAGTCAGGCAGAAAAAGGAAAATGCTATTTGGGTTCACTTACATGGGGAATCTAAAAGAAAACAGACTGTAGAAACAAAGACTGAGGGGATGATTACCAGAAGGGGGAGAGTGAGGGGATGGGTGAAAAGAGGAAGGGAAATTTGGCTAATAATATTGTGATAGATTTACACGGCGACGGATGATGACTAGAATCAGTGGGGTGATTACATTGTAAGGTATAAAAATGTCAGATTGCAATACTGTACACCTGAAACTAATATAACGAATAAAAGATTATATGCAATACTATTTATTTATTTATTTGTTTGTTTTTAGAGAGAGGGGAAGGGAGAGAGGGAGAGAAACAGCGAAGTGAGAGGGAAACATGAAAATAAATTTAAATTTAAATAAATTTCTTATTTCAGCCATGGTTCCACCATTTGTCTGTATTTTCGTGAACACAATCCCTACTCTTGGTTTAGAGCATCAATGCTTGGGGGCTTCGAGTTGATATTTTGAATTTAAATTGAATTCAAACGGTATTATCCTGGTACCAGGATATCGGTATAGGCTGGGCAATTCATTGCCAGGGTGGCTTCTTTTTATACTTGTAGCCCAGAAGATTCCTGTTAAATCCATCTCTGTGACTTTATCTTTCTCCAAACCTGAAAATATTTACTTGCTCATTATATTCTAAGTACTACATGGCCAGGATATGAACATCAAAAGTTAGTCAAATATTAACACAGAGGGACGCCCTGGATTTCCTCAGTCCAGTTGTTTGTATTTAATATCGGTATTTAGCCCTGAAAGTCATCTAAAACTATTTCATCCTCCAGCCAACTTGATGTTTATTAGCTAGTGTGATGGTGGGGGAGGAGCCGGCTCCAGGGATAGAAAGCCACACAAGCGGTGATGTTTGAGGGTTTTACAGGGTGTGTGTGCTCCTGTGTGACAAACACAGAGCCAGAGAAAGCCTCAGGACGTGGCGGTCCCTGTAATCAGGATACTTTGGATGAAATCCACATATCAGTGCCAAGAGGAATTGCCCTGTGTACTTGGGCAACATTGTAAAGCAGCTAGGCTCCCACTTGAAAAATTATCAGCCTAAGATTAGGAAGGGAGAGAGAGAGGGAGGGAGGGAGGAAGAAAGGAAACAGAGTAAGAAAAATCAATGAGATGAACAGAGAGAATGGAATGGTCAGGAAAGAGAAAAGGGGGAATTTGTGTATCTGTGAACACTGAGCTTTAGTTCTGAAATGACTGTCACGGGTATTTCATGCCCTGAACAAAAAGGAACGAGAGCTCTGATAGCTGCAGGGTGTGACGCCTTAGAGGGCTCCACATTTCTTGCAGCCAATTTCCTGTCCTTACCTTGCTGGAGCCTCGGAGCCAGTGGTCTCTTTCCCTTATTCTGCTGTAAAATTCTGGGGTCCTTCCTACTGTATTGGTTCCAGGCTCTTGCAGAAAAGATTCACAGAGCTGCTGCTAGCTTGCAAATAGAGCCTCAGGGGACCTGAAACCTTCCTTGCAAACTGGCTAAACAAACATCCATATCTCGCTCTTTTAATCTGACCAGTTGACAGGGCACACTTCCATCTGCACCACCTGTATTACTGGGGCGAAAGAGACAGTCCTGGAATTGTCTCTGCTTGGCATTCCTGTGTGCCTCTCTTTCTGTGGAAATGTTATGAGTGTTATAACCAATCATATACAAGCAGAGCTATTATAAAGCGCTGGACGCCAGCCTCATTTGGGCTCTCATTCCTCTGGCAATCTTTTTATAGTTCCCCATTCAGCTCCCACTTCCAATTCTGCAGCAATTGTCTGAGCCATTCTCTCAAGTACCCCCCTCTCCCCACACCAACCCTGCCGTGCACCTCTGGCCAAACTCATGCCCTTTTCTTCTGTGTTTTAGAGGCATCTCAGGTTCTCCACTGTGAACACTCCTGACTTTCTGCCTCGATACTGTGAGCGGTGAGGATTTTTCCTTTTACCCTTCCAGGTTCTTTGGCTGAGCTAATAATCAAATTATTGCAGGACAGATTAATAGGAGGAAAAAACAAACTAAATTTAATTTTGCATGTGTGAGGCTCCAAGCAGGCAGGCAATTGGAGTTGAGATGCCTTTCTGAACTAAAGGAAAGGAGTAGAAGCCTGGGACTTCAAGGAGTGGAAGGCAATTCGTAAAAAGATGGGGAACAGATATTTGGTAAACGCTGGTAAACAAAAGTTTGGCTATGCCGCGCAGGCAGTGGGACAGGAAGAGGGCTTTGGGTCTCTGAGTCCCGTTGAGTGCCGCACCGCACCTAGACTATGTTCTTAGTGGGTATTTCTGGTGACCTCGTTCTTCTTGGCCCTTCAACTTCTTTTAGGCCATTAAGGAGAGGCAGAAAACTCTTCCTGAGTTTTTTTGGGTCTCAGTTGTCTTCAGCTCAAAACAATCCCCATACCAAAGAGACATAGGTGGGGAAGAAAGCCCTGCTTCCTGGCACTACGTAAGAACTTCACAGGGCTGCCCGTCTTGTCGCTTGATACCATGGGCCTTTGCCCATCCCAGGTCATCTTAGATACAGAAGTCCACTGCTTTCCTCTGGTGGAAGAACTCCCATTCTTTCTTTAAAAAACCACTGAGCGATGCCTCTTCCGGCAGCTAAGCAGTGATGATCTCCCACGGAGGAGACCCCACGCACAGGTCTGTTATACCATCTTAGATAGCTATTCCTCCTTTAAGATAGTTGTTCTGCACCTTTGAACACGGAGGTCGTCTAGACTAAAGAAAAAGGAAGCAAAGTTATGGCTCAGTGGCTCTGCAGTCTCTTGGTCATTTATTAGGAGTTTATGAATTTATCTGCTGTTATCTTTGTTTCTTAATTTTTTTTTTTCTCACAAAATGCCCATGTTAGAGTCTTATCATGAGTTTTGGTTCATTTGAGGCTTGATATTTAAAACATGTGTGTCATTCCTTAGGTCACACATCCTTCCATAGCTGTCCTTTTAAATCACAATGCTCTTGCATGTAGCTGCTCTGAGCACTTTTGGTGGCTTTTTGGTGGTCAGAGGTACATTTTATTAATTATGTTCCATCCTTTGTGGGCTATGTTTCCTTTCACGAACTTTGTCCATGGAATAAAAACTTTAGTTCTTCTGAGTAGTTTTGATGTTTATCTTCCTAAATTCTAGATATAGGTTTGATTATTTGTGTCTAGTGTTGTAGAATGAACTTCAGGGATATTTTGCCTAAGATTTTTTTTTAAATTTCTAAATTACTAATGCTTTTGATGAATAAAAAAGCAACAAGTACCGAATACAAGCTTTTCTACCATCTCCTATAAAGTGAGAGAGGAAACTGTGACCAGGGCCAATCAGGAATTTATAATCAGATGCTCTGTCTTTTGCAGAACAAATGTCAACTCAGTTGAAGGAGCCTAATGGTACCAGATCTTACCTCTTTATAAGTCTTTATATTTACGTGCTTGATCCTTTGTCCACTTTCTCTTATTGTTTGGTTGTGTAACTCACATGCTCTCTGTCTTTATTCATTTGTTAACTCAACACACACGATTCAACAGAATATAATGCACGCCTACAATACAACAACTGTTATATAGCAAGCAGACACTGTCCCAGGTACTGTCTTTAATTACGTGAGTTTCTCTGTAGGAATACACTTTCTTTACATAAAGATATCTTTCATTCCACAAATACTGAGAATGCCTACTGGGTGCCAGCAAATTTTCTAGGTCTCGATGTATTCCTCTTTCCCATTTATATATATATGCACAAACACATACACACGCACGTATATGTATACGTATAAATACATATATTTATATATAACTTGTCCAGAAAAAATGCCCATTTATCTATTTGTATGTTTCAGGCATGTATTCTATCTCACCACCACCAAATGATTTATGAGATCATTTTATTCCTTTTTATTCCTTTTTCTCTGCAGGTTGCAACATAAGCATTTGCAATCATACACACTTACAAGCAATTAAGTAATTTTTAAGTCTCCTAATATACATGATGCCCACATATTTTCTCACCTTGTGCTTTTGTCTCAGCCTTTTTTTTTCTTTTCCTTGAAAATCCACAGTGAACCTGAAGCATGAGAAAAAAATAATCCACCAACATTTGGAGGTTCTTACCACAGCACAAGCTAGCTAGTCTATCTGATACAACGAGACTCCACCATTCTAGCATAGAGTTGTGGACTTGGAAATAAAATCCTGGCATGTGGCCCTGGCTGGTGTGGTTCAGTGGATTGAGTGCCGGTCTGTGAACCAAAGGGATGCTTGTTCAACTCCTAGTCAGGGCACATGCCTGGGTTGCAGGCCAGGTCCCCAGTAGGGGACAAGGGAGTGGCAACCACACAGTGATGTTTTTCTCCCTCTCTTTCTCCTTCCCTTCCCCTCTCTCTAAAAATAAATAAATAAAATATTTTTTTAAAAATCTGTCATGTGTACAGGCAAATAAACACAGGCTCTGTCCTGTCTCTATTATAATCAGAGTCATTAGTTAAAACAAATGGAAAGAAAAAAACTCTCTTGGGTCTTATATCTTGAGTTTCCAACCTAGAACTTCAAGGTCACCCAAGACACCTCCTGAGTTTCACCTATCATTGTTTTCTTACCAAATAAACACTGGAAGTAATTTGGGGAGCTAATGAATCTTGGTAGAATTTCTGTAACATCCTAAACTTTAATTGCATTCCAATTCCTTAATGGTGTTTTGCAGGGTAAACTTGAGGCTATGTATTTAATACATTACCAAATCAGACAATGTTTGCACCAAAATGCTTAACTTGGGAAGAAAACTGAGAAAGAGTCATTAACAGCAGCCCTCCAAAATTTCAGAAGGAAACAGTGTTCTTTTTAATACTTTTTACTTTGTTTGCCTATTAAGCCAAACACACGTTGTATTTGTTGGGTTTGGAATTCCAGTTTTGGAAGTTTCATTTCACTTCATAACCTTATGTTGGCAAGGCCAGAGGACAAGAAGCAACCTCACTTTCCCTTGCTTTCCATGCATAAAACTTCAATAAAATGTAGTCTCTGCATTATAGTGACATGCTCTGTAAAGTTTACCAACCATGGGCATGGATAACTTAGGAAATGCCTTACCCACTTGCATTTAAATATGACTTTTCTGTAAATTAACATTTTCTCTTAAGCAGTTAATAAAATCATTGATTAGACCTAATTAGAAATATTTAATAAAACAACTCACACCAATATTCAAAGACAAAACAGTTACTATAAGTAGGTTCTAAGTACTTATTTAGTATACATACATGTTTTTCTAGACATGAGGATCTTAGCGTTCCTAATTCTCTTAAAAGAGAGCCCCCACCTTTCTCCATCCTCTGCCACATACAACATCTTTTTTCTAACAGGTAGCTCTCTGTCCAGCGGAGGGCTGGTCTTTTACAACCCAAAGTAAAGGTTACGTATGTGGCCTAGAAAGGGGCCGGAGATAGAATCTTCGTTAAACTTATCCATAGCAAAAACTTATCCATGTGCAAAAGCCCTTGTGGAGAGTATCTATCTTGTAGCATTTCCTCTCTTTCTAGAAGACGTGACTGCTGACTACCCCTTGATTTTTAAAAAAATGTTCCTTTTAAGGTATGTTGAGCCATTTCTTTGAACAATGTCTTTGACCCTCCTGCATAGTCTGGTTCTTCTAGAAAGAGCAAGGAACTTTCAGGGGGATGCGTCTGATGGGTTCTGGATCTTTAGGCAATTTGGGTCTTGCTGGTTGGAGTCATGGAGCCACCTCCACAGCCCTTGCTCCCCAGGAAGGGGCTCAGAGGGCCCTCTTGTTGGAGGGGACAACACCCTAAGTCTCAGCCAGATGTCGGATTGAGTGCCATATACTGTCTATGGCAAAGGAGGGCACAGGGGTTTCTACCCAGTCATGCTTTCTGCATGAGGGTTCGGAAGCCTCTTGAAGGTGTGATGGCCAAATTATTAAGTTTCAGCCCTGGTATTCCATCTCCGGCCTCTTTCTAGGCCACATACATAACCTTTACTTTGGGTTGTAAAAGACCAGCCCTCCGTTGGACAGAGAGGTACCTATTAGAAAAAAGATATTGTATGTGGTGGAGGGTGGAGAAAGGCGGGGACTTTCGCAAAGGAATGGGTCCATTGATTGGCAGCTTATCTGCTGCAAATCTTTCTGGGGTCCAGCCTGTTTGGTCTGAGTGTGTGACCACACTGTTTTAGAGTGGTTTCTCGTAGGAGCCCCACCCGCCAAGGATCATCAGTAGGGGATCTGCTTCAGGTAGTTGAAGGACAAAGATTGTTATGGCCTCCTGAGAAGAAATGAGCCTAAATGTCTGGAAGTTTAGAGAGGTGCTACTTGAGCCACACAGGTGAATGGACTCAGGTCTATTTACCTGTCAGTCATGGGACACCCTTTTAGAAGTCCCCATGTTGAAACATTTTCTGCAAAGGGTGTGCGTGAAAATAAAGGAAGAGTTGGCTCCTCAGAACGGTCTGTGACTACATTTTCCAGTCAGTGATTTCCCTGACAGTTTTTAAATTGCTTCAGGCTCTCGCCTTCCATTTATTTCTAGCTGATAGATGTTTACTGATTAAGTAGTATTGCCTATAATTTGTCTTAAGTGTCCTAAAGCTAAAGAAAAAATGCAGACGCTGGAGGTCCCAGTCACTGGTTGAGCAACACGGGACAAGTTATTAAACTGCCCTAAGTTTTAGTATTCTCACCTGTAAATGGAGGTAATCAAGGCTGTTGGTCCAACACCATTCAAGAACTTGATCAAATACATCTAAACAGAATGTAACCATATCTTAGGAAGAATGTAGAAACCGGTTTCTTTGCAGAACAGTAAAAAGTAATTTTATATAAGGTATTATAAGCACAAGTTAGCCAAATTCTTTGACCTTTCAGGAATTAGTGTTTCAGTCATTTACATATTTATTAACAAATAGTAGTTGAGCATCCACCATGTGTCAGGCCACGTGTTAGGTGCATAATGAGGCAAGACAAGCTCTCGCTCACTAAAGAAAAATTATTTTGAAAATGCACAAGACAAGGTAATGACAGGCTTTTGTGTGAGAATCACTTCTTTTCTTCCCAAGATTTTGTTTATTTATCTTTAGACAGGGAGAGAGGGAGAAAGAAAGGGAGAGAAACATCAGTGTGTGGTTGCCTCTCGCGTGTTGCCTACTGGAGACCTGGCCTGCAACCCAGGGATGGGCCCAAACTGGGAATCGAACTACTGATTCTTTGGTTCGCAGGCTGGCACTCAATCCCCTGAGCCACAGACTCATTTCGACTCAGAAAGCTGGGAAGAGAGAGAATGCCAGTGCCAGAATAGGAACCAAACCTACGGTGTGGCTGGGCAAGCTAGCCACAGCTGCTGTGCCTAACTGAGCTGTATTTGCATTTCAAAAACCAACATCTGAGACCACATTCAAATTATTCCTCCAGAGGTTACTGTAGGGAGTGTGAACTTTGGTAGATAATTTACAATATAGTTTTTTAATCACTGTATCCACAGGGGAGATTCAGTTTACAGCAAATGAAGTCATAATATTTAAAATTATGTGAGTGGGTTGTGTAACCCTTCCCCATCTAAACCTACTTTTACTATCTTAGAAAGTATCTTAGAATATCTGACCTTGGGAAGAATCACACTAAATAAATATCTCATCAAAACTCAAATTGATGCTGTCTGAAAAATTAGGCCTTAATAAGTGATTTCAGTTTCAAATAAAGTCAGCCTGTGATATATACATGCACGAAAGTACAACTGACCCAAGTGCATGTAAGGTGTGGGTTCTTGTTGAAGTTGTGTCCGTGAGTGGTGCCCAGACACATCTAATAATCTGCTAGGTAGCCAGCCAGAGCGATTTTGCACTACGGACTTCAAAGATCCCCAAAGAGAGAGAAAAAAAAATCCTCAAGGAGAAGCAGTGCTAATGTAGCTGTTCCATGTGCCATCTCTACAAGGCGTAACCCAAAAAACCCCAGAATTTATTTATAAAAAACTGTGTATGAATTCTTACGTTTTAACTTCAGTCACCTTCGAAGTGCTCTCCATTTGATGCAGTACATCTATCAAGACTTTTTCCCCACTGCTCAAAACAGCTTTTGAACACATCGATTTCGATGCTGTTTAGTGCTTCTGCTGGTTTTTGTTTCATTTCTTCCACAGCAGCAAAATCTTTCCCTTTGAGGATTTTTTTTTAATCCAGAAAACAAACAAACAAACAAACAAAAAAAGTCGCTCGGGGTGAGATCAGGTGCATAGGGAGGTGGGGGTAAGGGAGTCGTGCCACTGTGTCAAAAACTGCTGAACACTCAGCACTGTGGGGGCAGGCGCGCTCGTAAATCACCCATCATGAAATGGGCAAACGCGTTGAAAGAGTCTTCAAAAAAGTTCACTGAGGCCAAACACAGCCTCTCACAACGATGTCATCTAGTACATGATACAGATGGAGTCCTAGAACATTCTCTTAGCAGGGAAAGCCTGTCCTACAGAACCCCACCCTCCAGAAGATAATTCCATTTTTGGGGTTCACCCCTCGTATTCTAAGCACAACAACTCCACAAGGTGGGTACCATCCGAATCCCCATTTTATAGACAGGAAGCTGAGTTTCAGAAGGGGTAATTAAGTGGCATGAGATCACGCAGCTAACAAGGACTGGGACCAGGATCTAATCCCGGCAGCCTGGCATCAGCCATACTTGTTAACCACCAAGCTGTCATGTGCTGAGCTTGGCCCAGTAACACAGCCCGAATCATCAGAAGAAAGCAGCGTTCCCCAGGATGGAAAGAAGCTCCATACGGGGCAAGGACTCTTGTCTGTGTGGCCACAGAAAAGAAAGGGTGAACACATAGGATTAGATCGTGGATTCAGGCTGCTGTGAACTCTAAGAACGTATCCAGTGCCAAGATTTGCAAATTATTTCATACACACAGTCGATCAACAAGCACAGACAAAGCGAGGGAGATCAGAAGCACCCACGGGACTTCCTGGGCCCTCATTTCTCCCATTGCACATGAGCTCACGTTGCACACAAATAATAGATGAGCTTCTGCTGATCCCCACACATAGCTGATAACAGAGTGTATGTAACATCCTCCAGGAAGCCCTGTCTCACAGATGGTGGGTTCACACACTGGAACTAACTCTTTAGCCGGAGACACCCTGCTAAGGTCGTATAGCATTTCAGGTCTCTCTTCCCAGCACACGTCATAGGTCCATTAGCTAACTCAGCTGTGCAGCACACCTCTGGGGCCGGAGACTCCAGGTACGCACTCAAGGCTGGCTGATAGCTGCGCCAAGGCTCCAACAGCAAAATTTCACCACCCCATCCTCTAAACATGCACTTCACACTCTTGCTGAGTAGTATGGAGTCCAGTCACTAAAGTAAAGCACTGTTTAAACCTTCTTTGTGGTTTTCTATGTGTTTTTCTTGCCTGGTAAACAGGAGAGGAGTGAAAAGGCGCTCAGCTCTGAGAGGCGCATGTATATACACCACCGCCGATAGCGGCAGACGCTGGAGACATGGCGAGTGACAGAGGCTCATGTGAATCCAGCACAAGGAGCCTCTGATCAACTAGCCAGAAGGACCGATTTTTCCGGCTTCCTGTTTGTTATCTCCAAAAGCCCCTGTAGACCACAGATGACGTTTCCGGTGCGCGAGCTGACCATCCACAGTTTGAGCCAGCCCAGGCACGCTCCCAGAGTAAACAGACACTCCTATTTCCCCATCATGCTTTTAGCCCTGGCTCAAATGTCTCCTCTATGAAGCTTTCTGAAGGAACCTTCCATGTTTAGGCAGGATCTCTAGGCAGAATTCCATCTTCTCCTCCCATTGTATTTATTTATGCTTTGTATTACAACATTTCTCTCCAAACAACATGGCCGATAAATAATAATCCCTTAGAAAGCTGATAGCATCATCTGGTGGACCTGTTTCTAAGCTATTTCAAATACCTCCTGAGATATAATCTTAGGGAGAGATCTGAAATTCCAATCATAGGCTATGCAAAGTGACAGGTAACGGAGATCTACGTGTCTCACTGACTGATTTCACGTTGTGTGGGTGACCCTGTACCGCTATGTTAAAGAGATTATGCAGTAGGTTTCTCTCCTGTATTTGTACATTCCTCTGGTCTTGGGGGACTCTTCTTCCCCTCTTTTCCTTCCATCTATAGCCATCATTAAATCTCAGTTCAAGCCTTACCTGTCAATCAGCACCATCTGACCTGCCATTTCTTTCCCAACACCCTATTCCCAGGCACAGCTAGCACCTGCATTGCATATGCTATCATAGTATTTGTTAGCTACCTCTGATCATTCATTTCTTGAGTACATTCACCCCCAGGGAAACAGGCTGGTGAACCCAAAACCGCGGATCCCTTAGAATACCTTCCTTCGACGTTAATTTTACTTGAAGACTTAGGAAACTCTGTTTCATTGTATATTTTTTCCATTACCATTTAGTCCCCTTATAACTCCCCCCACCAGCCCTCACCACACTGTTGTCCATGTCCATGAGTCCTTTATTCTTTTTGCTCAAACCCTCCACCTCCTGCTCTCCCCCAACCCTTACCTGTCACCCCGCTCTGTCTATGAGTAATCACAAACATTTTTGATGCACTTCTACTCAAGTACATATTTATAGAATTCTACTTTTCCTGTGTTAGTTTTCCTCAAATTGTGTGTCTGCCTTTGTCTGAATGTGAATGTGAGCGCAGTAGGCTGTAAAAACGGCTACAAATCTAGCCACACCTTTGCAATGTGACTTTGGAGCTCTTCCCGTGAAGAGGTAGAGTTCTCTCCCATCCCTTGAGTCTGGGAGGATCCTGATGTTTATGAAATGTGATGTTAACACGATTTAAAGAGTACTGGGCTTGCGGTCTCAGAACACGGCCACCAGTGAAGAAACCTGGACTGGTCTGCTGGAGAAGGACAGGCCACGGAAGAGTCAAGGACCCCAACTGTCAGTCAGCCAGCCCCAAAACAATTTGCCAGCTCACTAGGACACTCAAGTGAGCCCCAGGAGAGATCGGCCTCTTCCACATCAGAAAAAATTATCCAACTGGGCCCAGCCCCAAATTGCTTGCCATTAGAATTGTGTGTTAAATCAATGACTGTGGTTTTAAGCCTCTATACATGAAGGTGACTTGTCACACAGCGAAAATTAACTGATACCATGATAAGAAAGGCAGGGGGAAAGCCCAAGAAGTAAACCATGCTTAGTGATTAGAAATGACTAGAAAGTTTGGTTCTTTGGGGCTATGAGAAATTCCAGGGTTAATGTTTGCCTACCTGTGCCTCACATTCTCAAACATCCCCTCCAACTGCTGCTTGAAACTATCACTATTGTGAAGATACTTTCAAACCAACATGTGGAAATTTAAAGATGATCTCAAGAACACTGGCAATGAAAGTGAACCAAGTTTCGACTGAAGAAGAAAATAGTAAAATACAATTAAACAGGCACAATTAGAAACTATTTGAGACTTTCTCTGAAGTTAGTTTCAGACACACTTTGCACAACAAGTACAGCTGACCCTAACAACACAGGTTTGAACTGCACGGGTCCACTTACATGTAGATATTTTTTCAATAACTACTGTAAATGTATTTCCTCTCCCTATGATTTTCTTAACATTTTCTTTTCTCTAGCTCACTTTATTGAAGAACACAGTATATAATACATATAACATACAAAATATGTGTTACTCAACTGCTTATATTATCGGTAAGGCTTTCAGTCAATAGTAGGCTATTAGTTTTAAGTTTTGGGGGAGTCAAAGGGTATACTTTTGACTGTGGGGCGTGGCAGGGGGCAAGGTTGATGTCTCTGACTCCTTCGTTATCCAAGGGTCAATTTGGAATGATGCAACTGTGGTGCTGGCTTAGCTGTTTCAGACTCAGAAAGTAGTAATAAGGTATGAAAGATACTCCTGTACTAGCAAATGATCTATTTTGTTGTTATTCACAGACATATATATACGTATATATATGTATATATAAACAGTTGGCTGGAAAACAAATTTTACCCAGGTGTTGACATTACATTTGAATGAGCACCAGGATGCCATGAGCTGTCTCACTGACTGGTTCCTTTGTTCCCTGTGTTCATAAAGATGATGTTTACAAAGTGTTTGTGCATGTTCAATGAGGTGATCAAAATGATACATTTTATAAAGGAAAAAGCGCACTAAATAATCATCTTGTAGACAAACTGCACTACAGTGGGAAGTGACTGGAAGCCTTGGCCATAAAATATTGCAGTGCCTTCTTAAATTAGGCGCTGGGAGCCATCTGTCCTGGGGACAGGCAGTAAAGGGATACGCTGTCTGTAGGAAACTGAAAAACAATTGCAAAACCTATAAAAATAGGTCTGCTTTTTATTATCGCCACATGTTCCAGCAATTGCAGATAATTTCGGTGATAATATATCTATGTCCCCCACAGGTACGGACAGCTCCGCCTCCGCCCCTTCTGCACCCACCTCTGCGCAGTGCACCACCGTTTGTTAGAGGCCTGAATGCTGCCTTAGCTGGAGAAGGTGCCACTCACGGCTTATGTACTGAAGCTTTCATTGTTATGTTTCTCCATGAGAAAAAACTGTAACAAAGAGGGAAGACCTGAAAAAGGTGAATGAGTACATTGTTAATCATAAGAATGGAGGATAAATCAGGAAGTTGTAAATGCTCTTAAACACCCCAAGAAAAGTTGCCATTCATAAACGTGTACCTGGGTGGGTCTAGACTTTAGAAAAACTCTGAAATCAAGACAGAGAAAACAATTTCCTCATCCAGCGTCACCCCCTTTCAATTTAGTGCTACTTTCTGACAATGATAAATTCAATGTAACAATATTTTTGTCCACGAACCAAAAAGATACATAACGTCTTTTTATGATGGCAAGTCGTTTAGAACATAAATCAATTTTTAAAATTAAAAATGTAAAATAGACCATAAAATTCACATGAATTTTAAGGATAAAAATGTGAGATAACAAATGATTTCATTTTTTACAGGGGGTCACTATAAGCCACACCTCCATCCTCGTTTGTAGTTCAATAATATTTTGATGAAAAATTTAAAGCTGTATTTCTTTCATCATAAAATTTTCCCTGTGGTCTTATAATTATTTACGAATATTTCCCTCTTATATGAATTCTTTCAAGGACTTGGACCAAATGTTTGTCTGCGTATGGTTGGCACCTAACACACAGCCTGGTAGATGCCTGTTCACTTCAAGCCACTCTAAGGGCTTTCTTTAGTCCTGACCTTAATGCTTGCTTCAGAGAAGCATAGTTAAAAAAAAAAGGATCATAGGCAGTCATATGTGGTACCACATGATTCTGCTCCCTACTCTAGTGTCCCCTATATATTTATTGCATATATATATTTCAAATATATATTGTGTATATATATATATATATATATATACACACACACACACACACACACACAAATATACACACACACACACATATACGCACTCAGGCACATATAAAAACATCAAAGAATAAAAATTCTATCATACCTAAGCCATTAGCACGTCTCTCAGAGTTTCTTTTCACAGTTCTTTTGTGACAGATAAATTCTGATTTCCTTGAAAAAAAACTGTGTGATAAGGTTATTAGCTTTCAGGGAGGTATTCTCTGGATTGGCACTCAATGCATGCTCCAAGAACTTTCTAGCATTATTTCCTGCAGTGTTGATGCTGGGAAGTTAGAACTACCGTTCCCAGGCTCCCCTGAATTGAGAACTACGGTTCCCAGGCTGCCTTGAAGCTAGGGTTCAGGATGTGACAGATTCCACTCATCTGCTGTGTGAGACTTGCATGGAGGGAAGCATACAGCTGGCTCCTCACAGCCTTTCACTGGTTCTGTAAACCATCTGTTAGTCTGTAGTGCATCACTCTCTGGCTAGACCAGCTAGAGTGGACTTTGTCCTTTGCAAGTGAACCATGAACAAAGCAGTGTAATAGCATGTGAGCGTTCAGATGAATTCTGCTGTAAAGTCAAGTTTATAAAATTCTAATAACAATCCGGCACAATATCTGACCTCAGATAACTTTTTCTGAGACGCGGCTTAACATAAAGATGAATGTGAAAATCTAGGAGCACGAGTAGTGACAGTCCAACTTCACAAACTATTCACTAGAACCTATCACCTAAAAGTGTGTGCTTTCCAAGTTTGTTTTTATTCATGTCTAAAAACGGGTTTCATTTGGGTCACTTGCCCAAAACAAATTAGAAGAGAATGTGACTGATAAAGAGGAACAGACTTACAGCGAGATGTGTTGTCTAACTTTCGGGCAGTGAAGAGTGAGCCCGGAAATTAGCAGAAAATAGGAAAACAAAAAAAGCTGAGCAGTGTGGCCCATGAGTGTCAACCACCAGGAGCTCTGTTCCGTGACAGCCACAAGGACATCTCTAGCTCACAGGGCAGCAAATAGAATGAGGACACTAAATGGAGGGGCAAGTTTTAAATTATGTTGCCTTTTCTCTCTTTCATAACAGGGAAGTCCAAGGTCTAGCACCTACATGTTCTGTCTTCCCAAGAAACTAGCTTCCTGGCCCCCAAGTTCAGGTCAAGGTCAGTATCAGGGACCAAGAGAGAGTCTCCTCTGTGAGGGAGCCTCCCCCACGTTATCAATGGCTTGCTGTGTGTCTCATGGCGCACAAAGGGCTGAAGTGTTGTCATAGAGGCTTCGATGGGGCCTCTGAGCTCTGTCTGGCGGTGTGACTAGACCAGTTTGGTGTCACATTTTATCTGTCACCTTGGCCTTTTCATCTGGGCACTGGCATAAGGGAGCACAAGAAACACAAGAAAAGGAGTAACGTGAGCCATCTGAACACTGCATTTGGTCTCCTTTCCTCGTGGCCTGGTTGGTCCTTGCACCAGGACAGAATACAAGATGCAAGTCAAGTTTCTCTGGAGAGGATGAGAGAAGAGGTCAAGGAAAAGGGGGAAATGATTCTGATTCCAGCATTTTGCTATTGAGGCAAAATAATGGTAAAAAATGTTTATTATTTCTTTTCCAATTAAAAGAGGTTGTTTGTTTCCAACCTTCTTTCCTAATGGCAGAGCTTAAAGCTCAGGCAAGAGATGGAAATTGCCAATTACAGAAAGACTTAGGGTAAGGAGTTTGTAGAACTCTCTGGTAAGTTACAAAATAGCCCCACCCCCCACCCCCCAAGCCCCCCCCACCCCCACCACAGAAATTATATTCTTTGAAAGGAGAAAAGGCTCAATAGGAATCCCTAGAATTTTTCCACGCAGTGACCCCAGAAATCTACTGTGAGAAACACGTGTTCCCCATTCTCTAAGCAACCATGGCTCACCCAGGAAGTACTCAGAGATTTTTCCAGAAGTCGTCTCTAAATACCACCGTGTTCAGAGGCAGGAGACATAGGCTAAGCTTTGGCCTCATTACTTGCTACAGTGAGAAGAGTCAAACTCCTCCATTTGGATGAGGGCATGCTTTATGTTAGAGGACCTGAGTTTGCTGTTAAATCAGGAAATTCCTGGACAATTCAGTCAGGAATTAAGCTATTCCTTCCCTCTGGAAATAGTTGCCGGCCCTAGGGTGTCCTTTTAACTCTTTAACCATTAGTATGTCTTATAATTTTTTGTCGAAAGTTGGACAAGAAGTACTGAGCAAAAGTCCTTTAGTGATGTGGTGTGCAGATGGCGGGGGAAGGGGACACATTCTATGTACACAGCTGGGATCCGGTTCCAGGCTTTTAGTGAGCCTGTGCCCCTGGGCTGTGGCTCTCCTGTGTCCCCCCACAGCCCCACTTTAGGCGGGAGAGGAGGGGGAGAAAAGGCTGGTGTCGGGTACTTTCCATCCCTAAGGCCAGGTAAGTTCTAATGAAAACCCAGCAGGTTAGGTTCTGGTAAAGGAAAAACAGAATCCCCTGGTGTGTTTCAAAAAGGTTATTTTCTTCTCCCCGGCCCAGAAGCATGAGGGATTGTTCTCCAGTCATTGATTGTGACAGCCTGAGAGAGCCTCTAGGCATGACACTCTTGAGAGTGTAAGGCTTCCACAAGACAGGGCCTGCCACCCACTGGAAGTTTACCTCTCGGGCAGGTCCACACTAGACCCACAGAAATTCCTCCAGTACAGTTTAGTATGAGTGCCTGTGGGGCGGGGGGTTCTCTCTCGAGTCTCCGCTCTAGCAGGGTGCGATTCTCTGTTCGTCTCTCTCTCTCCAGTTTGGATAAAGGCGCTGCAGTTTGCCCTGTGGTCTCAACTCTCTGTTGGATCCAAGACAAATTGATTTTCAGTTTATTCAGTGTTTTCGTACTAGTTAGAGTGAAGTGGCAACTTCCAAGAATCTTACATGCCAGATCCGAAATCGAAGTTCTCTTTTTTGCAGAAGACAATTATGTATCTTATGGGAAATCTTAAGGAATCAATGGAAAAGCTAGTCTACAAATAAGTGAATTTAGCTAGATCACATGATACAAGGTCATATAGAAAAATAAGTTGTATTTCCATATACTACTAGCAAGACGCACTTAAAAAATTAAATTTAACAACACCATTTACAAATATTAAAAAACATAAAATACTTATAGATATGTTTAATAAAATATGTGTAAGACATGTACACTGAAAACTGTAAAATATTGCTAAGAGGAATTTTAAAAGGACTAGTGCCAGATTATCCAGAATTCCTACATAATTTAGTGTAATCCCAATCAAAACCTTAGCAGGTTATTATTATAGAAACTGATAAGCTGCTTCTAAAATGTCTGTGGAAATACAAATGACCTAAAGTGGCAAAACAATTTTTAAAATTAAAAAAAAAAGGAATTCACTACCTAATTTCAATATATATTATAAAGCCGCAGTCATTAAAATAGTTTCGCAGTGTACAGGGTTATAAATCAATGGAATAAAAGAGAGATTCCAGAACTGTGCTCCTAAATATAATAGCTTCTAGACACGTATGGCTATTTAAATATAAATTTAAATTAATTAAACTTACATAAAGTTAAAAATTTAGTTCCAGCTGCATTTCAAGTGCATACAATTCATGCACCCTATCAGGGAACACCAAAAAAGGGGACTTCTATCATCACAGGACCTTCTGTTGGACAGTGCTGGTCTAGAAGTGGAGTTTTGACCAAAATGCTAATGAAACTTAGTAGAGAGAAAGGACTGGCTCTTCAACAAATGGTGCTGAAACAAGCGGACATTTGTGTGCCAAAAGAAGCAATAAATCTTTGCCCATACATCACAACGTAACATAAAGTTCCTCCAAGTAAATTAAGGACCAGTCTAAAGGCTAACATTATAATACTTCTGAAGTAGAAATCTGTATGATCCTGACAAAAATTCACAATACCTGATCCAGGCTTGAGCACAGGGCTCTGGTTGAGGATGGCAGCACAAGGCGGGTCCTGAGGCCCGTCCTCCTGCGGACACACTGAAGGTCCAGCTACATATAGAGCGATCCCCTCTGAAAGAATTCCAGAAACCAGCAGAGTGGCTTCCACACATTAGGTGCACGAGAAAACGCCCACAGTGAGTTGGTAGGAAAGGCTGAGATGCACCATAAACCCGGCCCCCATGTGGCGCCATGTGGGGCAGGGGCTGAGGGGATGCTCCCAACTCCCAGCTTCTCCCTAAAGAGTGAAGGGTTTGGAACTCAAAACTAGTGTCCCAACCTTTAAGACTCCCACCTGAAGGGTGGACCACCCACATACCTGGCTCTAAAAGTCAGTGCGCCTTGTGTCCACAACACCCACGAGACTATAGCAAACAAGGAAACGCTTCTGCTAGAGCCTAAGGAAGAGTCATGTTAGCGGCTGTTACAATTCTGTGCATTGCAGTACCAATTCATAAACATTAAGTGTCATGTAAATGGTAGGCAAGGTCAATAACAATGGGTTTGAAATCATTTAAATGGCACGCAGTACAAGATACACAGAGATCAATCCTATTTCAAATCTGAGAATGAATGAAAGTTAATGAAAGAAGATCATAGATTTCCTAAGCTCTCCAACAGATATTTTCAGCAGAGTTATGGACTTAGAATGAAGTAACAACATTTATATTGAGAATATAGGGGAACTAGAGTTCCCTATATGCAGACCTTCAGGGTAACTATGAGTTGGTACATCTTTGCTTAGGGAGAGTCTGAAAACTCAGATTCCTAAAGATACAGGAGGCCTTTGAAATATAGTTGAATCTTCTTCACAGTGCAGAACCTGACTCACAGAAAAGTACGCCTTCTGCTTCTAATCAGTAATTATTTTAAGACTAGTCTCATGAACCCGACAGCTTTTGAAAAGCATTGAGATTTGAGAACCTATCAAAAGCAACAGGGGTTGGGGGGTGAAAGTGAGAATCAGTGGTAGGCAGGTAAGAAGCCAGTGACCTCATGCAGACTGGAATTGGGTGGTTCAGTGACTGGTGACAGAAACACAGGTTAGAGGTGGGAGACTGAGTATCCATCATCTTGTGCAACATGCTTTACTCAATGAAGGAAGAAGACAGGACCCAAACCTTTCCACTGCATGTCATGTCATCAGAAGCAACACTGTGGTTTCCTAAGAGGTGGGGAAAGTTGCCCCTTCTTCAACTATTAGAGCAGGGGCTTTAGAGTGGGACTGTGCACAGCCCTTAGGATTCTTTAGGGCACAGCAAGGAATGATGGAACTTTTATGTAGAGAGAACATCCCAAAATTATAGAAAATTAAGCCTTGCTAATATTTTATACATGACTTGACGCTGGCAATAATGAGTTATACATTTTCCTTCTATAAAAACACAAGTGTCTCAAGGGGTTAACCATTACGTGACGACAAGTTCATGATATGCTTCTTCACCAAACAAAGGCAGTTAATCCGTCCTTTCGCCGTGAAGGCGACTTTGGAGAAATGAGTGAGGAAAACTAATTTTCAAGAGAATCAACTTGCGTGGTAATGAGAACGTTTGAAAAACTCATGTTTGGAAATGTTTTCCTCGTTTCAAAATTTTGTTGCACGGAACAGTGCATATCGCTTACACAGCCTCTCATTTCTGTACACTTAAACTTGGAGTCTAAATTTTCTAGCTTGTTAAAACATTCTTTCAAGTGAAGCATTTTAGTGAGTTTTAAATTTTATTTGTTGGAAATATAAGGCAGCACCTTCCAATTAGTTTGTTTGGGTACTGACTGAGATGTGGGAAAATGGAAATTTACTAACTGAATTTCAAGACAAAAATGGACATAGAGAACTTGATGTAAAATAAATACTACGATTTAGTGCACTCATTCAACAATGCCCAGTTTTCAACTGAATCTAGGAATCTGTGAGATATCTTTCCCAGCTCTTAATACTGACCAATGAAATAAAGTGAACTAAGAATAACATCTGTGGATTTTTATATAACAAATGTTTAATACAAGATTTTATAGTATACCAAAATCGCACTGTACTCCTTAAAAGTGTAATTAATAATAAACAAAACCATTAATAAATAAATTAAATTTTAAATATTTTATTTTATTTCTCCCACCTCAGAGCACCTTGAGATAGACCACTTCTTTTCAATCCCATTATTATTTATGAGAAAGAGAGACCGGGTACTATTAAGCCCATTTTATAGATGATAAGAAGCACACTGGGAAAATTAAATGCTAATAATTGTCAGAGCCAGGATTTAGATTCTAATCCTCTGCCATCTTGTGAAACACATTTTTCTCTACATTTCCACCCAAACCCAGCATATCTAATACCTCAAAGTTTTCTTCTGAATTACCTTGAACTCCAGGTTTGTCTTGCAGGGGACACAAATGTCTCTGGCATTTATGTCCAAGATGCAGAAATATTGGAGGTTGCAAAACATAGTAGAATCACAAGACAAAAGAGACCTCACCTTTACTAGCAAAAGGATGTTCTAAAACCAGCCCAGCACATACCTTCCTTGCTGTCAACCCCTCAAGCTCTGAACCTCTAGAGGCCATGGGATCAGGGAGGACAAAGTCCCCGAGCACGGGCACAGTGTACAGCCTCCTGCCTCTGCCCCACCCGTCTCTCCTCCAACCAGCTCATTTCCATCAGCTCCAGGTCACAGGTCACACTGTTCAGGAAGCCATTTTTCAAACCCATCTGGGACTGAAGTCTCTTCCTCTGAACTTGAGGTAGTCCCTTTGCTTACCCCATCATAGCACTGGTCGTCCACTCCCATAATTCTACTACCTTTTTGTTCTCAGCACAGCCCTAGAACATTCCGGCTGGTCTGGAGCAGTGCTCAGTGTTCTTGCGGAATGAATGACAGGGCCCGTTAATTTGTATTGCCAGTGGGTTAAGCTTCCCACTCCTGCAGTAGCTAAAGCATTTCAATCTTCTCTAACCAAATCTAGGATGTTCTCAGAGCCCAGTGTGAGGAGGAGGTACCATATTTTACTGTGTATAATGCATACTTTTTTGCCCACATTTTTGAGGGAAAAATAAGGATACGCATTATGCATGGGTATAATGATTATATAATATGGGTGTAATAATCCCATGCATGACGTGCACAAAAACATGGTGCATATTATACATGGGAGTGCATTATACATGGCAAAATACGATAGTTATGGGAGTGAAAGTTTATTCAGGAATAACAGCTGTGGGTCCAGTTATCCCATTTGGACTCGCTAGGCTCAGTTGAACCCCCTAAAATAGCTGCTCCATCTTCTTCCAAGTCTGAGGCAAGCAGAATTTTTCCCCTTGAGTTACAGAAAGCCAAACTGTCCCAGCACAAAGCCCAGAAGGTCAGACCTTGGTAGGTCCATGCCAACAGCTGCTAAGCTCCTCACCTCAGTGCCTGACAGAAAGGTCCTGGCACTGGGCGTTTGGAGCATAAAATGGGGCTGATTCAGGTGCTGGGCTTGGTTCTTCCGAACCTGCCATCTGGATAGTCTCCACCTCAGAGGAAAATGCTGAGCTCAGGACTTTGTCGGGAAGGAGGGGGCTCCAGGTGAGCGTTGGAACGGCATCAAGTCTATACTTTATACTCATTGGGCTACAGCAGTAGCACACAATCGGGAACTGTCCACCTGCCACAAACGCCTGAGCTGGGCAGAGACTGACATTGTTTGGTGTCAATCTGCAAGGGGCAGGAGTCCAAGCTCAATGTCAAGGTCAGAAGATTCAAAGCAAGCACCATAGTGCTCATCTCTACAGCATTCGGCCTGCCGAATGCTACCACCCTGCTCTCCTCCCCAGTAGAACGTCCTCTCTGCTGTGTTCACTTAAAAACAAATAAATGATACAGATTTGAGGACAAAGGGTAAGCACCAAATGAGAGCGACAGAAGGAAGACATGACTTAATGAATGGAAATTTTTCAATAGGAAAGTTTCCTTTCCCTCAAGGCACACACGCAGAGAATTATTTATGTTTGGTCTTCAATCAATGCATTAATAAATGAGCTTTCACTTTGAAAAAAAAAAAGTATTTGTTTCTTCTGAACCCAATTGCCGAGATTGGTTGGCTCTCATACAAAAACTGGATTTTGCCTCAACTGATCTTATTTCAGACCTTAAATGGTTGGCTGCTGAGGGGATGTAATCTTAAAAACAGCTCCACCTGACTTGTGTGATACTTCCATTTCTAAGGTCTTGCTGAATATTATCTTTACTACACTCATTGAGGCAAGGAGATGGTTATAGACAAAAGCTGTAGAGAGGTTCAGTTCAGTTTCCCACTGGACATCCCAGTCTGCTGTAAGGCCAGCAGCTAGACACAAAGCCTCCCCTCCTCCCAACTCTTGTCGCCCATGGCGTTCACTGGATTGACCGCTCACAAGGCGAGAGTTGATTTTAGTTCATCCCTGGACTGTCACCATTCTCAGCTCACTCTGAGACCCTCGCTATGACTCAGGAGCACAAACAGCACATACTCTGGCTTTCGTCTTTGCATTTCCCCCTCCACTTGCTACTTAAAAAAAAAAAAAGCCAGAATGTGATCGTTATTGGTTTTACATAATCATATGTGTTGCTATATTAAGCGTAGCCAATAGGAAAGAGAAGAAAGACCGTGCTAATTAATATACTCTGTACTATAGCCCTGGCAACTAATTGTCTAGGATGCTACCCTGATTTGTTTATTATATGATTCATTTCCTCAAAGAAGTAAGAGCTTCTCTTAAGGCAGGGGCAGGGTCCAATCCCAATCTTCCATATCACTCCGCAGCCTCCCTGCACCCACGTCTCCTGCTTCATCTCAGGGTTGTGTGCAAAATGCCTTTCATTCAAAGCCACGTCCCTTGCCAACTTTTCGTGTTCCACCCACCGTGGGCGAGCCAGGCGTACATCTGGTATGCGTGCAGAGGATCAGCCAAGGCGCTCTGCCTCTTTCGTAGCCTCCAGAGCGCCAGCTAAGTCCCTGGATCTGTTAGCTATTAGCAGGCATCATCTTCATCATTTATTTTGAGATGCCATCTCTCTCTACTGAGTAATATGGAGAGGCAGAAAGAACACAATGGTAATTAAGTTGTATTTATAGCAGTTTTCTATGCTGTCAGACTGTCCTTTCCATGAGCAGTGCAATTACGGAATGGGGATAATAGAGCAACTGGCGGTGAGATGAATAAAATCCTCTTTTGGGCAAAAGCTGCAGCTAGAACAACACACACAGAGAAGGGTGTGGAGGTGGTGGTCTGGCAAATGCTTCTAGGAAAACTGACAAGAGTCTGTGCTGTCCCGGTTGGAGACACACAGCCAGGGACGTGAGAAAAGCTCAGAGTTAAAGGTAACCGTCCCAAGATATGACCCAACAGGCACAACCAAGGGCAAAGGTTTGGGGTTGACTTTCATCCCCATTCCCACCCTAATGTGAGGTTTTCCTTGTCTTGCCTAATCATTATCAAAAATCCTACCTCTCCTCCTTCGAGGCCCAGAACAACTCTAATTCCATTCACCAAGCTTCTCTGAGCACTCAGCCTTCACCTGCACTCTTAGCATTTGTCGTACTTAAATACACATTTGATTCCTCTCTTAGTGCTATCCGTTCTTCACATGTGTATGCATGCATATGTGTATACACACATGTAATTTTTATTCGTGCATTTCTTTTGTCCACAAATATGTCTTGAATGTCTACTATGTGCAATGCTAAAGACAAAATAGAAAATAAGAATCAATATTTGGCCTCGCCCTGACCAATGTTGCTTGGCAGGTTGGGTGTCATCCTACAAAGCAAAAGGTCAATGATTCAATTCCCAGTCAGGGCACGTGCCTGGGTTGTGGGTTCAGTCCCTGGTTGGGGGGTGTACCAGAGGCAACTGATCAATATTTCTCTCTCACATCAGTGTTTCTCTCCCTCTATTTCTCCCTCTCTTTCCTTCTCTCTAAAGGCAAATGAATAAAATCCTTAAAAAAAATATTTGACCTCCTCAGGACAGTGAGAAAAGAAAATATATGATTTCAATACAGTCGGGTAAAGGATCGAAAGAGATAAAGACAAAATTCTATCAGACACACAAGTTTCTACAGGGATCTAGTCACGTAAAAGGATCAGAAACCATTTTCTGGGAAAGGTGAGGTTTGTGCTAAAATGTGCATTATCCCGAGGGAGAGAATTTCTTCACACTGACCTGATCAGTGATCTTGACCCCTGTGGGCTCTGACTGCCAGGGCATAGACATCTGTTCCCTTCCTGAGCCCAGCCCCTGACACGGGGTCAAAAAGTTCCATCTCAATGACAGATCACTGCTAGGAAACTCCAGTAGCCCAGCACATTTAATTCTCCACTGCCAGTTCGTTACATTAAATGGGTTAGCCATAAAACTATCTTCCTGTTCACTCAGCATGTTTTTAAATTACACATTTTTGCTTTTGTCCATGTTTATTAAGATGGAAGCTCTGGCTTTTACCACCATCTATTTGCTTCCTATGGTTTTAAAACTAAGATTCTGAACCATAAAAAGTGAAACCCAATCAATATGCTCTCGGATTCCATAAAAAAAAAAAGGAAAGAAAAGAAAAGCTTTCCCCAGTTCCTCCTACTCCAGAGGTTCATAGTGTAAGGGCAAGAGAGGTCACCAGAATCTTTAGATTTTGTTTCCAGATTTGTAAATTTGAAAATGAACCCCAACATACAATCTCTGATTTTTTAAAATGTATTCCTTATTCCCCGAAATTCAGTCTTTGAATAAAATTCTGCTACAAATATAGTGACTTCAAATGGATGAATCAAGAACACACTATGTTTTAGTCCCCCAGAAGCTCACGTGCACAGGGGCTATAGTCAAACCCAAGTGGGGAATGCCTGACAGTCAGTAAGTGCCTTTATTTCCAGAAGCTCCCATGGCTCAATCACAAGCTTATTGTTCCTTGGCAAGTCCCTTGAGCATGTGGTTAACCCAGGGACTTCACTCTCGGACCTCTGCCTGCCATGGGGCCACATCCATGAGCACATATATACTATATCACGTGTACTGTGATTTGTCCTCTGCAAGCGGATTTTGAGGATCAATAGTCATTTACAAGGAATAAGAGGGTAACACACTATGTACAAATCCATCTGATTATATGTGTCTAAAAAAAAACCCAAAAACCCATATACTAGGTCCTGCAGTTCGGTACACATGAATGAGTCTACCAGGCAGCACCGTGGCCCAAAACACAGAAAATCTCAGTCAGTGTGGGAGGGACCACTGTGCAGTTCTGTTACCTACGCAAATTGCTTAGCCACTCTGAACCTCAGACTATTTGTGTATAACAGAGGCATTGGAACGAGCGCCCGTTCCGTGAGGTTAACACTTTGGACTGAAACTAAGCTGTTGGGCTACGGCCTTTTTCTCTTACTAAGCTTGTTAGCTATTTAATCCATTTCTTTTATAATAGGAGAAACAAATGAAAAATTATATGAAGAGATCACTAATTTTGAAATTTAACAGAAATATGATTGCCTGTGTTCCTCGTCTTCCAGCCCTTTGTCTCGAGTGAGCAAATGAGGTCAAATATTATATACAGTCTTTCAGGCTGTAACATGCTCAGGAAGAGGTGAAGGGACTTGGGACTTTCACTTAACAAATATTTATTGTATGTCTATTCTATATCAGACTTTGTTCTTGAAGGGAACGACACAGACCAAAACTTCTCCTCTCATGAAATGTATGTTTTGATAGAGGCAAAACTAATGAAGGTGATAAATAAGGAAAATATAGAGAATATTAGATGGCAATAAGTGACAGGAGAACCAGGTAATGGAGTCAATGTGAGACGAGAGGAAAAGGAGGAATAAGAGATAATTCCCTTTATTCATTGGATTTGCATGTATGTATGTTTTGGGCCTGAGTGATTGGATCAATGATAATGATAGTTACTGAGATAGGAAAAAGTAGGTGGGAAAAGTGGAAACACAAATTAATGGAGGACAGAATCAATTATTCAGTTTTGGAAACGTTAAGTTTTAAGTGCCTGTTAAAGATCTAAATATTATGTTAAGTTGGCAGACAAATGAGTCTAGGGCTTCAGAGAAGTTAGGGACAAGACTTCCACTGTGGACTCATCACCATAGACAGTTGCTGAAGCATGGAGCCCAGATTCTGGGTACAGATAGCCAAGGGGATCCTGGATTGAGCCATGAGGGAGTCCAGCATTTAGAGGTCCTAGAGGGGATGGAGTCAGCAAAGGGGACCGAGAATGGGCAGCCAGAAATGACAGTCAGAAGAGAGTGAAGACAGTGTGGTGACCCAAAGCCAAGAGAGCGAAGAGTCTCGAAAGGAAGCAGGTGTTCTACTGTGTGAAATACAACTGCAAGGGTGTAGGTAGACAAGGAAGGACTGGTGTCCCCTGGATTTGGCAGCATCAGACTCACTGGAGACTTTCCAAAGCACAATTTTTGTGACATGGTGGCCTCGGAAACCAGACAGGAAGAAGCTGAAGAATGAATAAGGAAGTAAAGCAACAGAGACTTAGGTTTTAGTGAACTACTTCAAGAAGTTTTATTGAGAAGATCAGCAGACACACGAACGCACACGCAAAGACAGTGCAGTAGATAAAAAAGGACATGAGGCCACGGGAGATGCTGGATGGTATTTACAGACTACAAGGACTGACCGAACAGAGACTGGTTGACCCAGAGATACCTGGAACCACTGGCCGAAGGCTCTGTGAAGGCAAATAGCGATGGTTCCAGAGCATCCGTGGAAGAGTTCTTTTTCCGTAGTAACAGGAGGGGAGAGAAAGAAGCTGTATGCACAGGTGAGTATTTTGTCCACTTAGAGGTGGAAAGATAGTTTCAACATCTTCTATCTTTTTCAACCAAGTAGGAAGCAAAATCATCAGCAAGGAGTTGAGACAAGAGTGGGAGAGAAGGCATGTGGGAGGTTTGAGGAAAGATATATGTCATGAAAAAGTCACCTCAGAAAATGGGAAGGCCAGCAAAGATGTCTGACAGCTGAAGCCTGTGGCCAGAAATTTCAAGTGAGGTCCACTGACAGTGGTGTCACTGCCTTCAGCAGCGTTCAATTTTTCAGTTACAGGTAGAGGGAAAGAGGAAAGTTTTAATACCCAATCGGTGTT
The DNA here is from genome assembly GCA_004026545.1 of Mormoops blainvillei. Classification (NCBI taxonomy): domain Eukaryota; kingdom Metazoa; phylum Chordata; class Mammalia; order Chiroptera; family Mormoopidae; genus Mormoops; species Mormoops blainvillei. The sequence continues at coordinate 8,368 of PVJD01005283.1, read as the reverse complement.
TCCCCAGGTGAGCATGATGGAGAGAATGGTAACACTGTCGGATAATGGAATGTAAGTGGAATAAAGAGGAAAGTAGATAAAAAGAGAGATGGACAGGTCAGACATGGAGAAGTGGCTGGCTGAGGGAGCTCAGGGGGTTGAAAGAATTGTTGCCCATGGCACTGCAGGGTAACTGTGCTGGAGAAAAGGAAGTGCTGGTCAGAGGACGGGACGCATGGACTGGAGTCAGTGCCCTTCATGTGATGACAGAGTTTACAGGAGTAGGTGCTAAGTTTGGGAGTGGAAAGAAAAAAGTAAACAGGTGAGACAATCAAGGGCCGGAGAGAGCGGAGTCATCCCATGTGGGTGTTGAATTCACCACGCATGGTGACAGATATAGGCACAGACAGGACGGCTGAGAGCCAAGAGCTAACGCTGTCCTTGAAGGAGTGGCCAGGAAACCAGAAGATAATAGAAATGAGAAGGTTCATGAGTCTCAAGGAATTTGAGGGTTTGGAAGGGGGGAGAACCAAACATTAGAAACAGGGAAGAGCTGGCTAAGGAAAAACAGCCTCCAGTTGAGAAATTAGTAGGCCAAGCGGTGTCATTGGAGGTTTCAGTAGGCAAGGAGTTCGAGGGAATATTCCAGTCACACAGTTAGAGACGGCAAAACCAGCCACTGAAGTCCGGTCTTCGTAGTCCACAGGGTGGCCTTTTCCTACTTTGCGGCAGTTGCCATACGGTAAATGTACATCATCTCTTTTGACTCTTGGGTTTGTTTTGAGGCTTTTGCAATATTCCTGGAGATAAATGGAGAATCGCTGAAGGTGGTCCTGAAATATCTCTAAGCTAGACATGAGATTTAGATCTTGTTGTTCTGATAATATATACATTTATGATCTCTTTTTAGCATTATAAATAGAAATAAACTAAAATGGGAATCATTAAATTATTTTTGATTGGCCTGATTTTGATTTAATGAAAAGTGCTTAGAAGGTCATATGTCTGCACCTTCCCCTATACTTCCTTCCTCCTTTCGTCATGTGTTAACCTTCTGCTCAGGCATCAACATCCTTCCTGACACCATCAGCTGCTCCTTCTCACCCCACATGCCCTGAAACCCTCACTTTCTTTGAACCCATCTTCTCCTTCCCAGAATGTCCTTGAAAAATTCTCCCAATGGCATACAGTGTTAAGGATCTAACATGCCAAGGTATCGGAAATATATGCTCACCCCTCCCACTATCACACACAAAGAGAATCCAAGTTTTGCCACTTCCTGGTTTCATGACCTTGACCTAATTTCTTAACTGCATAACTGTTCTGTAAAATTAAGATAATAGAAGTGCTTATACCATACGGTATTTACAGGAATGAACTAGGAAAACGCATATATAAGAGGTTAGCCCAGAGCCTGGACGGTGGAGAGGCTCAGCCAATGCTAACTCAGGTGGGTGATAGACATGCCCTGCTACCCCCAGAGACTTCCCACACATGTGGAGCTGGAGACCTTGAGCAGCCAATCCCGCGTGGCTTCCCACACGCAGAACAACCAAGAGACTCCTTGATTTCTCATCTTTTTCTCAAATTTTCATTCAAAAGCTCCTTTATCTTCCTTTTCTCTAGTCCTCAGAATTTCTGCCCTTGATTTTTAACCATTCGAAATCTATAATAAAATGCTGTTAGACCTGTGATCCCCAAAAGCGACATTTATTTAACAAATCATTTTTAAAGTTTATTTTAAATAAACCACTTAATACCTCAACGAAGACTGAAAATTAATTTCTCTGTAGGTGTTTTCCTCTGATACTTCTGGGTGAAAAGAGTCTTCCAATTAAGTGTGGCTTTCTTACTCATACCTCACACTGCAGCTCAGAATGAGAACAGGTCCTGGGTGAAAACAAAACTTTAGCTGCTGGGTGAAAACTAAACTTGAGCTCTAAGATCCTCTCAAAGGTGACATGACTATGTGAGCACCTTCCTCATAGGAGTTTGCCAACCTGAAAATCTTCAAGTTCATAGTTCTAATATGTACTTCTATGAAAACAATGTCATCTTACCCGGATGCTTTAATGATACACAAAGGAATGTGGGTTCCCTTAAAGAAGAGGCATCTGCAAGCAACTGACTTACAAAAGGCAGAACAAAGAAAACTATTGAGAACATGACCCTTAGCTCAGTTTTAAACTGCTAAAAGCAAAGTGACAAGTATTGCTGGTTCACAGGGAGCTGGGGTTTTACTCGCTGGAGCACTCCCACAGGGTTGCCTGCTATGGTCATATCGGTCTTCAGGTAAGTTTTCTTATAAACTGAGCCGTAGGGTAGGGAGGGTACTGAACTAGGGACAGAGCTTCCGGGCCAGGTGACATGAAGGAAGGAAGAGGGGAGGGGAGGGCCAAGTGCTTGACCTGGACATTTTCCCCTACATCCCAGTCAGGTAAAAAGGAATTTGATTATTCAAATTCAAAATAATTTTAAAATTGATTATTCAAATCAAATGGAATGCATGATTTCTGTTTTAGCATCCTCTATTTATAATGCTGAAAAGAGAGTGTAAGTATGTATTTTATCTAAAACAGTTAAGATGTGGATCTACGCCCATCGATACTGGTAAATTTACGAGGAAGGAAATGTTACTGAGTTTCAGTTTTATTTTCTATAAAATTAGTAGGGAGAATTAGGTATCATTAAACCTTTTAAAATTGACCTGTATGTGTTTCTTCTGTATGAAAAACTGAGACAATAAGATCTGCCCTGACAACTTTACTAAGTTGTGAGAATCAAAGGAGGCGATGTGTGAAATTACAAACTGCAAATGAATAGTCAATGTAAACTTCTATTACTGTTCTAGCTGAGCCACATAAGGGGTAAGTGAGCTAAGAGAACACCACTAGTCCCCGGTATTTCTTCACTTCCCAGAACACAACTGAACTCATTATAGAAATTTAAAAATTATTTTTTAATGAACAAACTTATGAGCTGGGGTTTGAACCCAGTCTGTTTGACTGAAAACCTGGGACCCTTAACCACTCCTCTAAGCTGTGTTACATTCTCCACCAAAGGTAAATTAAAGTTAGTCATGGAAGAAAGGTGAAGTAATTCTATGGGATTACTGCCAATTAAATTTAGGATAACGGAAACAGAGAGCATTGCACCAAGTAAGCTATGAGGCACTATCTTACCAGAGAAGTACTTCAGAATGAGAATAATTTTCATGGGTTGAAAACTTTTGAGCCATTGACAAATTCCAAAAAGTTGCCATTCTTCAGTTATCGTGGTACAAAAGTGTTCCTCCTTTCTGTTAGAAAAGGGGAAAATAATACACAGAGTAAACTGCACCTAGTTGCCCCAATACACGGACCCATCCTTGAGGGGGAAGTACATTCACGGGATGGGAACACTGCCAGCAGATGGGCGCAGGCGGGAGGGGTCGCGGGAAGGGCAGAGCTCAGCAAAGGAAGTTCCATTTCATCTGACGCCCCAGGCTCACACGGAACTTGCTGAGAAGGCCAATATGATCCCGCTCTCCTTCCTCACTGCTTACGTGTACAGTCTGCCCCTGCGCTAACGGCCGAAGGCACTGAAAGCTGACCTCCCCCTAGGACTCGGCCCCTTGCCTTCAGCCCAGTCCAAAGGAAACCTTCTCCCACCCCAGGCCTTCTTCCAAAAATAAAAGTGCCTAGCAGCTTCCCTTTTCATTAGCCTCTTAAATATACTTTACAAAAGCGACTATTTATAAAATAACAGGTCTTTTTCTTACTGCTGAAGTAAAGTATTGCAGAAACTTTGGAAAATGTTGAAAAGCATCTATAATGTTATTACTTAGACTCAATCACTATGTGTTTTTCTTTCACATGTGTGTAAGTCATATATATATATATATATATATATATATATAAAATCTCATGTCTATATTATTTGCTTAATATATTAAAAAACAAAATTGTTTTTTTAAATATAATATTTTTTAAAAATTCAACATTATACTGGGAGCAGATTCCTATACAATAAAATATTATTTTAAAACATGGATTTTTAGGAGTTTGTTGTAATGGAGTAGGTTATTTCAAATTAGTCATTCGCAGAATGCAATTCTCAAAGCTGGATAAAATATCAGAAACACCCCTGCAAACCAGTACATGAAGGTACTGGAAGACAACCAAGCTGGCCATGCCCAAGGGCCAGCATCCCAGAGAGAACGGGAATGCACTGTTGTAAGATCAATCTTCCCCCGTGGTTCCCACTGAGGTATTTATCTGTCCATACGAACTTCTGAGTGCACAGGCCAAACAGAAAGCCAAGGGGCAAAAAGATTTACTATGCTCCAGAACTTCAGCAGTCAAGAAAAAAAGAAAGATAAAAGAAAATTGCAGAGAGGTTAAGTGTAACTCTCTGCACTGCTTTCCTCCGGCAAAGTACATGACATTTCTTAAGTTGTGAGGAGTGAGATGTCACAGAACCAATCAGGAAGCAGCTAAGAAAAACATGAAGTGCTAAGTACATGTGAGTTTTTAGGGCTCGGACGGTGCTGGGGAAGTAAAAATTCGAGTTCAGAACCCACTATGGAGGAGGGGTCCCTGTAAACAATGTAGACCTTTAGTGGGGACCCGGGATCAGCTATATCTTAGGAAAAAAGCAAACCAGGAAAAGACCGGCCATCACAAAGGTTATGCGCCAGTCTCACCATCCGAATGTCTGCTGACATCAGGGTAATCTGGCCTTACTCCAGTTGCCCTTCAGGTGAAAATGAATACTTATTTCAAGAAGAAAGTAAGGAGGATCTCTACAATTACTCATACACAAAATTACAATACTTAAAAATTCCCAGGTTTATGAGATTAAAAAATTAATGTTTTTAATACCTATCTCAAGAAACTAGAAAAAGTGAATTAATTAAACTTCGAGAACATAGAAAGAAGGACAGTGTGATATTGACAACAGGCTAGACATGGGACTACAATAGAGATGAGAGTCAGAAATGGGCCCACACATATAAGGTGCATGAGAAGGTGCCACCGATGCAGTAGAGAGAGAATAGCCTTTTCAATAAGTCGTGGTTGGTGAATTGGAGACACAATTTTTTAATGGTTCTTGGTCTCTACTTCAGATTATTTATAAATATCAATCATAGGAAGATTGTGGCTATAGCTGTATAAGATAAAGCAAGACTTATAGAAAATAAGAGAATATCTTCATTATTTAAAGTACGTCAATATTAAACAGAACAAGTATATTCACTATATAAATATTGAGAAATTGGACTTCATGAAAATGAAAAACTGTTTATCAAAAGACACAAGTCGGTGAAAAGACAAGCTACAAAACTGGAGAAGATGTGTGGTACACACACACACTTATGTGTACATGTGCACACACAATAAAATAGTCATTTCCAGAATGAGCACAGAACTCTTACAACTCAACAATGTAAAGAAAGTCAACCTAATGAAAATGGGCAAAAGACCTTGACAGGAAGTTTACCAAAAAAAAAAAAAAAGAGGTAAAATGGTCAATAAGTATTGACCATTTGCTTAATCTTATTAGTCACCAAGGAATGTAAAGTAAAACTGTGTGAGGTATCACCACACATACATCAGAATTGCTATAATTGAAAAGGCTGACGATACGGAGAGCTGAGAAGGATATAGTACAAATGGAATTCTCAAATGCTGCTAAATGAAGTCTAGTTTTAGATAATTTGATGTTGTTAAATAAAGCAATTTTACCCTTAGGTACACACCAACAGAAATAACTATATATAAGCTCCAAAGGCAGGTGTGAAAATATTAATAGTAGCATTCTTTGCACTAATTAAAAAACTGGAAACAGCCCAAATGTCCATCAACAATACAAGGCATAAATATATTTGGATGTGTTTATATAATAGAATACAACACAACCGTGACCTGTTGGGGCACACTACAACATCGGAAAATCTCATCGTTTCTTTGAGCAAAAGTAGGCATGCAATAGAGTATATACTGTTAATTCCATATGTAAAGTTGAAGATATGCAATACCGATCTATGATGATAGGGCCAGGAGAGCGACCCCCTTTGGAGCGTTAATGATTGAGAGGGTGCAGGAGAGAAAGTCTGGGTGCTGCTGTTTTATTTCTTGGTCTGCATGGTGGTTACACAGCACGCTCACTCTAAAAATTCATGGAAAAGGGCACAGGACTGCCACACTATTCTGCACGAATGTTGTATTTCTATCTTAAAATTGTACTCAAAAACACGGTTTTCCAGGACTCTGTAGTATTTGACCATACGGATACTCACTGTCTAAGCCACTTCCCCCCAGTTGTTCATTTTATATATTTGTTATATTTTACTGTTACCAAAAAAAAACTTAACTTTTTTTTTTTTTTACAATTATCTTGTTTTACTTTCCTAACTCAAATCTTTGACTCTTTTCCAAATACACATTCCTGGGAGTAGACACGCTGAATCAAAGAATACAACCATTTTAAAAATGCTGAACCCATATATAGCCAGACTACCTTCCAAAGAGGTCCTCTCACTGGTGAAATACTGAAGGTCAGTCTTATGAAGACAGATTTACATGTTCACAGCCCTTTTCCCACCTGGCCTTTATAATACGTGACACCATCGACCAGCCCTTCTCTCACATAATCTATTTTGCTTCGGTTTTCTTGGTACCGCACTGCTGAGTCCAATCTCCTCCTTCCCTTCCTGGCGCTCAGTTATGCAGGTGCCCAGAGGTTCAGTGTCTGGCCTTTCCCTCTCTCCTGTCCTTTAGAGGAATTGTCTCTCGAATTGTTACTTTCCTGTCAATAGGAAGTCCCTGACTTCCTGTTCTGTAGCTGAACTTCATCTTGCCGGCCCTGGGACCTCCCACCTGTGAAAAGAGGAAATGCCCAAAGTCACACGGCTGCTCATGGCAGATCCTGGATTAGAGGTCATGTCTTCCGATTCTCCGTCTGCTTGGCTGGTTTTCCCAGGAGCTGGTCCAGGAGAGGGAGGCGGAGGAAAACAGCAGAAAAAGCAGATGGATTTGGGGCCAGCTGCGACTCGGCCCACAGACATGATGGAGAGCGTAATGTCTGGGGAGACAATGTTGTGTAGACGGGGACCTGGCCCTGGCAGAAAAATATGAGAGAGGAGAAATCCATCTTTGGGCACTCTTCTGTGTCTGCTTTTCCTTTTAATTCAACCTCTTCTTTAGTCTCTCCCCACTTCTGCCTGGTGTCTATAAGTTGGCTGCCTCAGGGTCTACCCTCCCATCCCAAGCAGCTGGTACACCTCCCTTCAGGACTTTCTATCTCCTGCCATGAAATCTCTGCTGAGCTGAGACTCTCCTCTGGACCCCTCTGCTCTAGCCACACGGCACTCCGTGCCAGTTTTCTGGTCACGTGTCGCCCCATCCCTCTCCCCTGACTTATTTCTCACTATCGGACACATCATGTAAGTATTTTAGTTTCTTTCTCGCTCTCTCCTCTCACCAGGAAGCCCATTTTCGAGAGCAGGAAATTAATGTCTGTTTTATTCAAACAGTGTCTGGCACATAGTAAGCACTTGATAAACAGCTAAACAAATGAGTCACCCACAGATGAACAGATACAGCTCCCGCTCTACTGGGAAACAGCTCTGAGTTCTGCTAACGCAGGTAAGAGTTAATAACTTAACCTTTTCCAGTAATACATTTGCATTTCACAAGGATGTTCAGGAGGAAATGTTCTAGTCCTAGGAACTGTCCCAATGGTAGCTTAGTGTGGCATTTGCATCAGTCCACTGGCGTTGACACTTTGAATTCCATACTCAGCCACCCGGTAATTACTCCACAGTCACTATTCATCACTGTAGACCCAGCACCCTGTGCAGAACCTGGCACGTGGTCGCTGTTCGGGGAGCGCTTACTGAACCTGACGGCGTGAAAGGCTGTTTGCCCACACGGAAGGCCTGCTCAGTGTCTAATTCAATCGTCGCTTCAGAGACGCTTTCTAATTCATCGCTCTCACCCTTTCTGCTTACGAACTGTGACCTCACAGCCAACCTGGCAGCCAGGCACAAATTCTGGTCTTGCTTCTCTCTCTGCTGATGACCTTGACACCTGTTGTCACTGTTTGGCTGCACGTGACTTGCAGACAACATAAGGTGGTCGCAGAAGCAAAACAGATTTTCTTCAGGGAGCAAATAATTGCCCGAGTTGATGGGCATGTTTAAGAAGTTTGGGGGTATTAGGATGTACAGTTAATTGGAAAATGACTAGTGATGGATAAACCTCAGAAACTCTAATATTCGGGATGCTTATGTGAGACTCTTAAAAATACTTTTAATCAAATGGACTCAAATCCTTTTGGTTAAACCCTTTTCCTCAATTACTAGTTCTCTTTCTACTCAAACCAGCCAGAATTCAGATGTTATTTG